>PVKP010001343.1:0-149748 GCA_004027715.1 Plecturocebus donacophilus | reverse complement strand
CCACTTGCTAGAGATAGCTGCCTAATTAAAAGGGTGCTCCATGCTAATATTCAAGACAATGAAGGAACGGCCTTGCAGATATTTCAGACACCTTTGTGGCAGTCCCTCCCATCACAGACTCAGGGGTCTAGGAGGAAGAATGGTTTCAGGGGCCAGTATCATGGCCTTGCTGCCTGCATGGCCTTGAGACAGTGCTCCCTGCATTCTGACTGCTCGGGCTTCAACTATGGCTCAAAGGGCTTCAGCTACTGCTTGTGCTGCCACTCCAGAGAGCATAAGTGACCATAAACCTTTGGGGCTTCCGTGTGGTGTTAAGCTTGCAGGTGCACACAGTGCAAGAGTGAATGAGGCTTGGTACCATCCAGCTAGATGTCAGAGGATGAATGGAAAAGCCTGAGTGCCCAGGCAGAAGCCTGCTGCAGAGGCAGAGCCCCTACAGAGAACCTCTACTAGGGTAGTGCCGAAGGAAAATGTGGGGTTGGAGCCGCCACACAGAGTTGCCACTGGGTCACTGCCTAATGGAGCTGAGAGAATGGGGCTACCATCATCTAGAAAGGAGAATGGTGGATCCACTGGCAGCTTGCACCCTGCATCTAGAAAAGGTACAGTCACTCAGCAACCTATGAGAGAAGCTTCAGGGGCTGAATCCTGCAAGGCCACAGGGATAGAGGTGTCCAAGACCTAGGGAGCCCACTCCTTGTTCCCTTGTACCAGTGTGACCTGGATATGGGACATAGAGTCAAAGGAGATTATTTTGGAGCTTTAAGATTTAATGGAGGGTTGATGCTGGCCAAGATGGCTGACTGGAAGCAGCTAGTGTGTGCCACTCTCGTGGAGAGAAATAGAACAGGTGAGTCGGCACAGCACCTTCAACAGAAACACCCAGGTACCTGCATTGAGATTCATCAAGAAAACAACGTGACCCACAGAGAATGGAGAAAAGTAAGTCAAGATGATCGCCCACCTGAAAGCAACGTGGAATCAGGGGAAACTCTGCTGTCCAGTGAAGTGGTGAGTCAATGAGGGGCCCCAAGGACCCACGCTTCTTCCACAGATATCTGTAACTCGCAGGTCAGGAGATCCCCTCATGAACCTACTTCACAAGGGCCTTCAGGCTGACACACAGAGCTATTCAGAGTCTTGGTAGAGCAACTGCTTAGGCACATGTGGAGCCCCAGGAGCTTTAGATACCCAGGCTTCCCTCCCAGCAAAACTGGCTTTAACTCTAGCAATGTGGGAGGTTAGACGCCCCCATACATACCCATAAGAAAGGGGCTGAGTCCAGGGAACTGAGCAGCAACGATCTGAAGGCCCTGATTCCATAGCACCTCACAAAATAAGACCCACTGACCTGGAACTCCAGTCAGTCACCAGTAGCAGCATTACCCTTCCCTGATCTGGAGTTCCCAGAGAGAGGGGCAGGCTGCCATCTTTGCTGTTTGACAGCCTTAGCCTTTTTTTGCCTTCAGAGCAGCTGCCCTATAGAAAAGTAGCCAGACTGCTTTTTTATGTGGGCCCCTGCCCATGCTTTTCCTTACTGTGTAGGACCTCCCAACCAGGGTGTCCAGCTACCCTCATTGCCTCACTGGTGTTTTCCAGCTGGCAGTGGTTCCAAACCTCTCTGGCATGGAGTGCCCAGGGAGGGGGATGGACTGCCATCTTTGCTCTTTCATAGCTTTAGTCATTGTTGCCTTGAGGCTCTAAAAAGTGTGTGGCAAGTAGGGACTGAGTGGTCTCCAGCACAGTGCAACAGCTCTGCAAAGAAGTGACCAGACTGCTGTTTCACGTGGATCCTACATCTCATTTTTCTGAGCAAAATCTCCTGACCAAGTTCTATAACCAATCCTGCTGGTATTTTCTGGCCAGCAGCCAGTTTCAAACCTCCCTGGGACAGAGCTCCCAGAGGGAGGCGTGGGCCACCATATTTGCTGTTTTATGACCTTAGTCACTGTTGCCTTTGGGCTTTGGAGAGTCTGAAGTGACTAGGGGTTGGAGTGGACCCAAACACAGCCCAACTGCTGTTAGAAAAAGAGACCAGACTGCTTTTTTAAAGCAGGTCCCTGATCCTATTCCTCCCCAATGGACATGACTTCCCAACTAGGGTCTCCAGCCACCCCTCCTGGTGTTTTCCAGCCATCAGCAGTTTCAGACCTTTCAGAGGGTGGGCAAGGCCATTGTCTTTGCTGTTTAACAGCAAATATGTCTAGGTGTTGTTGCCTTCAGACTTTAAAGAGTCTGAGGTGACCAGGGGCTGCAGCAGACCCCCAGCACAGCACAGCTGCCCTACAGAAAAGTGGCCAGACTGATTTTGTATGTGGGTCCCTGATCCCATCCTCTTCATTGGGGAGGATCTCCTGACCAGGATCTCCAGTCACCTCCTGCCTGTGTGTTAGAGCCAGCATCAAGTTTGTACCTCACTAGGATGGAGCTCTCAGAGGGAGGGTGGGCTTCCATCTTTGCTGTTTCACAGCCTTCACTGTTGATACCTTCAGATGCTGGAAAACCTTAGGTGACTAGAGGCTGGAGCTGACTCCCAACATACTTAAGCAATCCTACAGAAAGGTGGCCAGAATGTTCGTTATGTGGGTCCCCGATCCCATATCTCCTCACTGGGTTGGTCCTCCCAGCCTGAGTCTCCAGCCACCCTCCACTAGAACTATGTAGCCAGCAGAAGCTCTTCAACTTTCTGGCACAGAGATGTCAGTGGGAGGGGCAGGTTGCCATGTTTGCTGCCTCACTACCCTTGCCATTGCTGTCTTCAGGCTCTGGAGAGTCTGCAGGGACTATAGGCTGGTCAAGATCCCAGCACGGAGTGCTCACCTCATGGAAAAGTGGCTAGATTGCTCTCTATGAAGGTCCCAGTCTTCACTTCTCACTGGATAGGGCCACCTGACTTGGGACACCAGCGCAACCACTCTGCCCCTGCCTGATCACTTGAATCAGAGGCAGCCCTGCATTTCTCCAAGGAGGAAATCCCAGAGTAAATTCGCAACCCCACTACCACTGCAGTTGTAGAGTACCACCCTGATAGCCCTCGGGCTGGAGAAGGAACAAAGAGCCTAGTCACTATGCTGGCACCACTGGCACACTGCAGACATTATACAGAGAAAAATCCAGCCTCTCCTCCCTGGGAACCCCTACCACTATTCACCAGGTAGGGCCCTTGGCTCATGACCACAGAACAGTTACCCCTACGCCATGGCTAAGCATACCCACTGGTAGTGGCCCAGAGTTTCCCTGGGGAGAGAATCCCGGAGGCATCCAACAGCACCTCTACCTTTGCCACAGCAGGAGCTCTATCCCTGCTACCCTTGATATGGGGAAAGAAACAAAGAGAACGAGAGCCTGCAGCACACCACAGTCACCATACAGAGGGGAGACTAGTCTTTTCTCCCAGTGGGTCCTCATTACCCTGGTCCCCAACAAGTGAAGCCCCAAGCTCATTCCAGCAGTACAGGTGTCCCATCTCACTGGCTGAACTCTCCCAGTAACAACAGCTCCACATTTCTCAGAAGTAGAGCCCCCAGGGGCAACCAGTAGCCCCTCTGCCACTGCTTCTGCAGTGGCCCTAACCCCGCTACCCTTGAACTAATGAAGGAGCAAAGACCCCAAGTGTCCTATCCACACCTCCAAGGAGCTGCAGTTGACCCAAGGAGAAAAGGCCAGTCTGCCTCCCATGAGTCCCACCCACTGATTATCACCAGGCAGGAAACCCCTGACTTGGGCCCACAGAACCAATCTCCCATCTCAGGCTGACGGCACTGAACAATTGCTGGCATGCATCTTTCTGGAGTGGGTCCCCTGGGAGACAAGTAAAAGACCCGTGGCCACAACCACTGCTAAGGTCCCTTCCTCTGGGGAGGAAACATAAACCCTGAGATCACCCAAGAACTATGGTCGGCAGCCCAGGAGTGCCAAGCCAGGATGTGTAGTCCACACTCAAGTGGGAGAGGAGCCCACACTTTCAGAGCATTGAGAGGGAACCAGCTGTGCTGTGAAGGAATGTGGAGGAGCCACACAACCGAGAAAGAGTCTACCAAGGATGCCTAAGCACCACCTACTGGATCACACCAAAAATACCTCACTCACATGACCTGCTGTGAAACAAAGACAAGAAGTCTGCTTCAGAAATCACCCTGCACAAAGCCTCAACCCTGTGAAAACATGCAGAAGTCTACTACTTGTACTCAATCTACACCACAGTTAGAGGAACACTGACATGCAGAAAGGAGAAAGAACCAGTCCAGTTCTAGAACTCTAGCAACTCAAATGGCCAGAGTGTCTTAAGTCCTACAAATGGCTACACTACATCTCCAACAAGGGTTCTTAACCAGGCTGTGTTGGCTGACAGAAAGAGAATTCATAATATGGATAGAAATGAAGATGATGGAGATTCAGGGGAATGCCAAAACCCCATCCAAGGAAACTAATAATCACATTAAAGTAACACAGGAGATGACAGACAAGATAGCCAGTATAAAAAAGAACTAGCTGATCTGATAAAGCTGAGAAACACACTACAGGAATTTCTCAATGCAATCACAAGTATTAACAGAACAGACCAAGCTGAAGAAAGCATCTCCAAACCTGAAGACTGTCTCTCTGAAATAAGGCAGTCGGGAGAAAAATAAGGAAAAAAAGAAAAATAATGAGCAAAACTTCTGAGAAATACGGGATTATATAAAGAGGTCAAATCTTTGGTATCCCTGAAAGGGATTGGGAGAAAGCAAACAATCTGGAAAACATATTTCAGGATATCATCCATGAAAACAACCCCAACCTCACTGGAGAGGCCAGCAGTCAAATTCAGGAAATACAGAGAACCTCTGCAAGAAAATTATCCCCAAGATACATAATCATCACATTTTCCAAAGTTGGAATGAAAGAAAGAATGTTAAAGGCACCTAGAGAGGAAAGAAAGGTCACCTACAAAGGGAACCCCATCAGAACAACCACAGACCTCTCAACTGAAACCCTACAAGTCAGAAGAGATTGAGGACCTATATTCAACATTCTTAAAGAAAAAAAAAATCTTCAATAATTTAATATCCATCCTAACTAAGCTTCCTATGCAAAGGAGAAATCAGATTCTTTTTAGATAAGCTAATTCTGAGAAAGTTCATTAACACCAGACATGCCTTACAATAGACATGCTTTAATTAAGCTTATTTAGTGCGGCTTTCAAAAATCTTGAAAGCCGCACTAAATAAGCCACTGGTTATTCAGGAAAGATTTTAACATTTATCTGTGTTTTAGTCACTAAGTGTTTGATACCCAGAATCATATATGCTTCTCTGTGATTGCTATTAAACTGAATATTTCAAAAATATGATCATCCGATAGTAAGAACAAAAAGGTCCAATACTTACACAAATCAATACAAGTATCTTTAAGTACTTGACATACAATCATAAAACATCAAGTTTCAATGAAGATCTTGATTGATCTTGTCCCTCCAAAATAATGATGGTCTATTCTTCAACTTAGGCTGAAGTCTAACCAGAAGTGGTGTGGGACTAGGACTGAGAAATACAATCAACTACAACTTGCAAAATGTGTTATGACCTGCAAAAAAGATAAACACTAGCAAATGTAATATGCAGCACAAAGTATCTCAGCTTCAGTTACTTTAAAACCAGCTTCACAGAGTCATCATATTATAGGAAAAGGCCAGAGCAATGCTAACTCTCCATGTCAATATTTCACAGTATACATATTTCAAAGAGAAGATTATAACTGTTTTAGAAATTCATATAGTTTATAAATCTCGACCAATCTGTATCCACCACTATGCTTTCTAATTCTGGCCTAAAATCAGTTTTCACTAGCCCCAGTCCTCTAAAGCTGACAAGTACCCTTGATATGTCTCTTTTTGGAGACCACACTCAGACCCTGGGAAGGTTCCGTTCTCTCTTTCATTCAGCAAATTTACGGAGGTCAGCTTTGTATAATCAACAAATTTCACTGGTGGCCTTTGTATGGAGAGTTTGACCAAAAAATTTATAATTGATGTTATAATAAAAACAATGATGATATGGGTTTTTTCCTTGCCTAGAGATTAAATACGTAACATTTTTACACCTTGATTGGTACTCTGGTCCTCTTGCTTAATTGGAGAGATGGGGGCTTATACCCCATATTTATATTCAAGTGGAGTTTATCTCCTTTACTGTTATACAAATGACTGGATATTAATTTTCTTAGAAAAATTATCAGTCTCTGAAAGTCCATAAAAAGCATTTTAATATACACATTGACAAAAGTGTTTCAAGTTCTTAAAAGTAGTTAAAATGTTTCCCACTATGCTTAGGAGAGATCTTGACATGGACTGTAAATGGAATCTAGGGTTGATGCGTCTTTAAAATGAACTTACTATCCCTATGTTTTGCTCCAGAGTTATATTCATGAGAAATCTATAGAGATGCCTTTGAATTTTCACAGCATTTTATGATCATTATCAAGTTAATTCGTGTGCCACTCCAGTGAGAGAATCAAATACTGCTACGCCTTTTTTTAAAAAATGAAGCACATGAGACATAATAGAGGTCAAGTTTCATTTCAAATCCACTGTATAAATTAAGAGGATTTTTTTCTGTCCCTCTCTCTCAGTTGTCTTCAGAGTAAGCATAGACTCTTGCACTCATAATATTATTATTTGTTCCAAGTCACTAGTGTCCAGAGACAGAGGAGAAGTTCATGCTCTTTAGAACATAAATCCATCAGTGGGAATAATCCCATTAGTGGGATTATAATGTGTTTTATCTGTAGAGATCAATACAAATACTAATTTGCTGTTTCAGCATAAAACATCATATGAACAAACTGCTCAATACACATAATGGCTCCAGTAGTGTCAAAGTGGTTTATCCTAGAAAGCAAACATTCCCTCCATTGAACTATCCTGAACTACTGCCAGTGAGTCTTCATAAAATAATAGTTTCTAATTGTAGCTTTATATAATCGTTTTTTTTTTTTTTGAGACAGAGTCTTACTCTGTCTCCAGGCGCCAGGCTGGAGTGCAGTGGTGCAGTCTCAGCTCACTGCAATCTCCGCCTCCTGGGTTCAAGCAATTCTCCTGCCTCAGCCTCCTGAGTAGCTGGGACTACAGGCGTGTGCCACCATGCCCAGTTAATTTTTGTATTTTTTAGTAGAGATGGGATTTCATCATGTTGGTCAGGATGGTCTCGATCTCTTGACCTCATGATCCACCCACCTCAGTCTCCCAAAGTGCTGGGATTACAGGCGTGAGCCACTGTGCCCGGCCTATAATTTTTAAAACTTTTCTTCATTTCCTTTTTTCCATTCTCATAAAAAACAACAATCAGAGAAATTGGGTTGTCATGGACTACATGCAGATAAGAGCTAGATTGTGCCTTGATAAACTATGTTTGCCAATCAAAGTGAAATATCCCATGGATTTTTACATACAGTGCCTTATTTATTACCTATAATAACCTTGATGTTAACAGAACTCATATTATTCTCTGTTGAATCAAACAGGGAAACTGATCACAAGTACTTATGCTGATTTCCTGAAACAAGCAAGTGACAGCGGGAATAACAACCAGTGCTCTTGACTGGAAGTGAAGTCTCCAACACATCACTACCTCTCATGTCTAAAGCACTCTCCAAAGTCCGATGGCCACAACTCTTGGTACAACTTGTCCTGGTAAAAGCAATTCTGTGATCACTATCATATGAATAGAATATATTAGCTTAAAAGCAAAACTTCCAAAAACTATTGCACTTTAAAGAAATTTCTCATATACAAATTAACTGCCAATTGAATGTTTTAGATCACTGTAATACCCTGTAGTGGTACTTAATGCCACCCTGCCTGTCTGTTTCTAAAGGTACAATTTTGATGCTAGGAATATTTTTTCTTCTTCTGGATTTTCAATTTGCAAAATGTGATACCATTCTCTTTAAAACATTCACATTATTTTATATTCTAAAATACACTTCTGCATTTCAATTTTTGGCAAAATGGGTCATCCTTATTAAGACTTGAAGAAATATATTACTGGTTTCTTTATTGTACTGCTTTAAAACGCATTGTAGTTACCTTCTATTATCATAAACACTTAGTCATATTAGAGGAGTTCTTAATATCACATCTCTAATGTATAACTGAACCAGCTCTTCTGCATCAGACAAAATTATTTTGAGAAATGAATGGGGTCCACTCTTCAAAGGCACACATTTTGAGAGATTTTGCATAACTATGGTATGCAGCAGTGAAGAACATGTCATTTAATAACTGGTGTACTTGAATTATTAAACATGGCTCTTACCTCAAGTCCCCTGTGGTGTGTTCCACATGTAAATAGGGTTATGGAATTAAGTTTAGATCAAGAAAATCAAGCTGAGAAGCTTAAATATATGACTGAACTATGTTTAAGCATAAAAGGAGAATAAAATATTCTAATAAACAGGAAAATCGATTTTTATAAACCTTAGGTAAAAGGTTAATAAATAACTCATAGGAAGAAATGCAATGTTTAGTGAAGGAAACTTCAGATAATAACAATAACAGCTAACATATATTGAGTATGCTGGATATTGCTAAGCATTTCATATGTACTATTTCATTTAATCCTCACACAACTCTAAGGTAGTTAGTATCACTGTCTCCATTGTATATGTGGGAAAATACACTGCAGTTTGCATTAAAGTGCTAGGGCTGCCCTAACAAATTACCACGGAAAGGGTGGCTCAAACAACAGAAATTTATTGTTTCACACTTTTGGAGTCTAGAAGTCTAAAATCACGGTGTTGGCAGGGTTGGGTCATTCTGAAAACTGTGAAGGATCTGTTTCAGTCCTTTCTCCTTTACTGATCCATAGCTCTTTCTTCTACGTGTATCTGTGTACAAATTCCCTTTTTGTAAGACTACTAGTTGCGTTTAATTAAGGTCCACCCTAATGACCTCATTTTAACTTGATTACCTCTACAAAGATCTCATTTCCAAATAAGATCACATTCTGAGGTCTTAGATTTGATCCAATAGGTGTTTAGGGCTTCTACTGTGTGATAGGAAATATACCTAATATTTTGGAGAGAAAGAAATAACAGTGCAATATCTGGTAAGAGATAAAGATGCATTATCAGGGTCCTCTTCTCTCTAAAATGAGGTCAAGACCAGCCAGGATACCTAAACTCCACCAAGGAGCCAGAACAGTTGAAAAGCTCTGTGGAATCTGGATCAAAGCAAGGAATTCCCAACATAAAAGATATGTGAGATAAGACAGAAACTACAAGACATATATGCTCCAATGCCCAGGAAGGCAAGCCCCAGAGTTCAGTTGAAACCCTGTGAGACCAGGGAGATGAGAGGGAGATCAGAAAAATCAAGTTGTGATCAAATAGGTTGGGAAGGTTATCGTAGGACTGCTTAGCAATTCATCAATTGGTAGTAGCTACAATAGTTTAGTAATGTCATAATTAATCCTCCAAACAAAGAATGTTTTGGAGTGAAAAGGGGTGTCTATTAGAGTTCTCTAGAGGGACAGAACTAATGGAATAGGTATATACATAACGGGGAGTTTATTAAGTATTTACTCACTGGATCACAAGGTCCCACAATAGGTTGTCTGGAAGCTGAGAAGCAAGGAGAACCAGTCTGAGTTCCAAAACTGAAGAACTTGGAGTCCAGTGTTCGAGGACAGGAAGCATCCAGCACGGAAGAAAGATGTAGTCTGGGAGGCTAGGCTAGTTTCTGTTTTCACATTTTTCTGCCCGCTTAATTCTAGCTGCACTGGCCACTGATTAGATTGTGCCCACTCAGATTAAGGGTGGGTCTGTGTTTCCCAGCCCACTGACTCAAATGTTAATCTCCTTTGGCAACATCCTCACAGACACACCCAGGATCAATTCTTTGTATCCTTCAATCCAATCAAGTTGACGGTATTAACCATCACAGGGTGTTATAAATAATTCAGTGGAGACAACAGGCATACATGGATGTTGTTTTAGGCCACTCAAGAGGAATGGGTACCATGGACAAAAATATGATGACTGAGAGGGTTAGCTTAGCTTAACGGTTTTAATTGTTTTAAAAACAAGAAAACACACAGTAGAATTCAACTTTATGTGAGCATCATCATACATCATACTTATGTACAAAAAAGGCACAGAGAAGATAATGAGCAGTGGATGGAATCATAGAAGAAGCAACATCTGAGTTGAGTTTTGATTGACAAATGAGAATTCCAGCTATGAATGAAGAAAAAGAAAGGCTTTCCAGAGAGAGGAAATAATATTGCAGTAGCATGGAGGCAGCAAACATTACAAAGAGTTGTAGGTTTCGTTCTTTTATTTAACAAATATTATTTAAGTACTTGTCATGTGAAAGACACTGATTAAAGTACCAGAGATCAGAAGTTATCAATATAGCATAGTTGTTTACATTCTATTAGAGAAAGATGGGCAATTTTGGAAAAGTGCTTCATCCTTATTAATAACTGAGTAATGAAGATACTACTGTTTTCTTTATTGCTATTTATAAACTGTATCTTCTATTTAAAAGACTTAGTAATATTAGAAGAATGCATGATATCATGTCTCTAATATGTGTCCTAAACAAGCTCTCTTCCAATATACAAACTTATTTTGGGAAATAACCAAATGGCTATGCAATTCCAGGTATATATATAGAAAACAAAAGAAAAAAAGTATACATAAGATGTGAGAAGACCAGGGATGGCATGTTAGATGGGATGGTCACGGTATCTGACTAACTTTAGACTGAATCTCCTCTCATATTGTTACCATGTTTTGATGTTTTCATCATAATGACGTGGAAAATACAAAACAAAAATAATACTTAGGTATTTCTAGTTTGCTTTATGTTCTCTGTCTAGAAGGTAGGAAGGTAGGTTATTTTGATTTTCCACACAGTCCTAATTAGCAGAACTGATATTCCTCACTCATATTTGGTAGCAGAAAACAGATTTTTTTTTTTTTTTTTAGATGGAGTCTCCCTCTGTCACCCAGACTGGAGTGCAGTGATGCAATCTCAGCTCACTGCAACCTCCGCCTCCCAGGTTTAAGCAATTCTGCCTCAGCCTCCCGAGTAGCTAGGACTACAGGCGTGTGCCACCACGCCTGGCTAATTTTTTGTATTTTTAATAGAGACGGGGGATTTTTATTTTTTATTTTTTGGTATCAAATGACAGATCATTTTTCTAGTAAAATTTCAGGTGATGGTTTTCTAGTCCAGAAAATGCAAGGGATCCTCTGTCCCCTGATTACAGTGTTTAAAGGGCACTGTTTACACAGTCATAATGAATCAGAATCAAGCCAGTGGCCTAATCCCACAGAAGATCCCTGTTAGATTAGTCTGTCTGAAATATTTACTTTCTTTCTCCTCCTTCTATCTTTTTCTTCCTTCATTTATTTTCCTTTCTTTTACTTTATTTTTTCTTTCTTTCTCTGTCTCCTTTTTAATTTGGTAAATATATTGATGAGATCAGCACATGACAACAGATTTAAGGAGAGGATTTACATGGATTATTATTCTACCTCGACAGATGTAGTAATTTTTAAAAATAATTTTTGTGCCTTTTTTCTGTGTTAAATAAGGAAGGCCCAGTGATGTTAATTGGAAGAAGGACCATAATCTAATGTTTACATTCTCTTGAGAAGACAAAAAATGGTACTGTGGCAGGAGCTGGGAAGATCAGACTTCTTGTGAAGACTTTCTACACCATCCCCATAAGAAGAGTTTCAGGGCTTAATGAACTAATTGATGCTGCTGTTGTGACCCCAAGGTAGGGCCTGATAGGAGAGAGGGCTGGAGAGACTGGCAAGAATATGATCAAAAAGGGTCATAAATGGCAGTTGGAGGTGTTTAAATGCTATAAAAGAAGAGAAAATGAGGGAAAAAAAGAGAAATGATAAATTTGGGAATTATGCGTTCTTTTATCTATAACGCCTCGCACAATATCTGGCAAGAAATATTTTGACGAGATGCAGTCGAATTTCTAATATTTAAATATTCTGGGGAAAAGAGGGGGTTGAAAATTTTTAAATCTGGCTGTCCTTAATCTAAGCTCTTCCCCCCACCCCCACAATAAGATTTAGATTTTTTTTTTTTTTTTTTTTTTTTTTTTTGAGACGAAGTCTCACTCTGTCTCCAGGTGCCAGGCTGTAGTGTAGTGGTGCGATCTTGGCTCACTACAACCTCCGCCTCCCAGGTTCAGGTGATTCTCCTGCCTCAGCCTCCTGAGTAGCTGGGACTACAGGCGTGTGCCACCACGCCCAGCTAATGTTTGTATTTTTAGTAGAGACGGGGTTTCACCATGTTGGTCAAGCTAGTCTCCAACTCCTGACCTCGTGATCCACCCGCCTCGGCTTCCCAAAGTGCTGGGATTACAGGTGTGAGCCACCGCGCCCGGCCAAGATTTAGATTTTAACATCTCTTTTATGAAGTTATACAGACAATTCCCACAGTTACCATTTGCTTAAGTGCAGATGAACAATTGTCTTTTCGGCTTAACTTTAACCCAACAGTACAAGTAATCTGACAGCTTAAGCAAGAATTACTAAGAGCAAAAACCTTGCATTAGATTTGTATTTACATGGTCAGTCTCAATTTAGCTTACCCCAAATCACAGATGTGACCATGTAAAATTAAACCATTTATGCCTAATCAGAAACAGGTGCTCCTTAGAGATGATCTCTTCCAGCCCTGCTAAATAGATTATAAATTTTAGTTTTTCTGGAACTAGGAAAATAAACTATGCCTTTGTCTTAACCAGTGTATTTCTTTTCTTCATATTTTCCTTTCCTTTTCTTCATTTTCAAATTCTTTATCAATCCGATAGAAGGAAGTACCACTTTAATTTTATTATTGACTATCCAAATAGACCTTCCTGTATGTTTGATTTTTGTTTAGGTGTAAAGGAAAGCTTCATTAAATGCTATCTCTATAATCACAGCAGTAATAACATGACTATTCCATACTACTTTATGTTTTTATTATTTTCTTTGCACATAAATAGTCAGGAGTTTTAATACACCATGAACAGTATTCTGTGAATTATAGTATTATACTGTACTTCTTTGACCTTTTCAATATTGTGTGATTTGGTTGGCTGGCCTCTCTATTTATAGCCCTGCTGAGTAGAGGAGGAGGAATGAATATCCTGCTGCTAATGAAAATATCATATATTGAAAGAATCAAATGATGATACTCTCTTGGTCTGGATAAGTGTATTTTACAAGATACACAGCATTAGGCATTGTAATTCTGATAAATCATTTTCCTGACAAAGGTATAATGAGATTAGAAAATTGCCAAAATTAATACATTTACTGAAAAGACTTGTACCCAGGCCAAAAAGAGCAAAAAGGGTGTGATGATTTATTTTCTTTCTTTTTTTTAACAAAATCTCTTTAGAATTTAAAGTCACGTTACATGTAATTCTCTACCAACAGTTAAGATAGTATGTTTGGTACTTACATCAGTAGGTAGCATTAAGAATAAGGGAGAATTTCCTTTTGTAGCCTTAAAGAACAACAATCCAGTATATTTTTTTCATTTGGAATTATTGCCTTATTTTCCCTTTTAAAAACAAGCAATGTGTTCTTTAGGTTTTTGTTGTTGTTGTTATTTTTTTTTTTTTTTTTTTTTGAGATGGAGTTTCCCTCTTGTTACCCAGACTGGAGTGCAATGACACAATCTCAGCTCACCGCAACCTCCGCCTCCTGGATTTAAGCAATTCTCCTGCCCCAGCCTCCGAGTAGCGGGGACTACAGGCGTGCGTCCCATGCCCAGCTAATTTTTGTATTTTTAGTAGAGACGGGGTTTCACCATGTTGGCCAGGATGGTCTCAGTCTCTTGACCTCGTGATCCACCTGCCTCGGCCTCCCTAAGTGCTGGGATTTAGGTTTTATAATAAATGGTTCTAGTGACTGAGATACTGTTAGAAAATTATTATTCATACCACTGTCTTTTTGGCTGCATGCATATGCCAACACATGCCATGTTGCCTGACTAAAGAATATCTAATGTCATTTCTTACTGTTATGAGCTCTTCATTAAACAAGTCATTATTGTTGTTATTCCACTTATTTCATAATATACCTTTAGATTGCAGGAAAGGGAAGGAGGATGTAAGCCAATTTATTCCAACAAAGAGAACCTCATCTGTGTCAGTTTATGTGAGTACCCTGCCATCATATAGAAGTAACTTTTACCCTGAGAATGAGTAGAAGAGAAGATGAGCTCTCCTACAGTCCTTGCTAATTTGTCATGATATGCTATTGCAGGCAGGAGCAGTCCTAATTAATACAATGACTGGCTCATTTTGCTGGCATCTGAACTCTGCACCGAGACAGCAGTGCATTCTCCTAGTGTAGCCTAGGCTTTTAGAAACATGGCTCTGCACATTTCCACTCTATTCTTAGTGGGTTTTTTTTTTTTAAATTCATTGTAAATGAAGAGCTTGCACTTCAAGGAGACCTGCAGCTTCCCCTTTTGGAAGTAGCAGAGGTCTACTCTGCTGTACAGGTTCATTTTCAATTAGTGTCTTGGATTTACTCATTTGAAAAGCTTATGGGAAGCCATTATGTGTTAAAGGATTTTACACAGGTTAGGTATGATTTATAACATAAGGTGGAATTAGACAGGTTTAGTTTGATTAAACAGGACATCTGTTGGGGTGGTAGAGGAGAGATTTATGAAGTAAAATCAAGTCAAAGGGAGAAAAATGAAATAGCTATGTGCAGTATGAAAGAGGATAAAGAAAACCTGTGTGATTGAAGGTACTTAATCATGCCTGTGAATATAGATTTCTGAATTCCTAATATAGGCTCAGGTATTTTCCAAACCTTGTCTCATTTCATCCTCACAAAGACTCTCCAAGATAACCTCCTATTCCCTTTTATAGAAGAGGAAACTGAGTTTCTGAGAAGTTGAATGTCTGACTTAAGGACAAACAGCTAGGCTGAAACAGAGCCATGGCTCAAACCTAGATTGTTGGTATTGTGTGTTTTCCTGTCTCTAAAGTCTGTATTCCTCATTTCTCTGTAATGTTCTATGATTTGTTAGTCTGTTTCTCTCAGACTGTTCACACGTGACAGTGCCTTGAGTCTCCCCTAATGTGGTAAAGAAATTTCAGTCTGCCCAGTACAAATAAACCAGCTGAAATTCCTGCTTAAGGCATAGGTTGTCTACAACGTAATGAGACACCCATAGGGCACTTTATCAATCAAGCAATATTTCTTTAGCACCAAATATCAGGATGCTTCTTCCTTTACCTAGTCCCCAAACGTAGACACACATATAACACATTCCTATTAATGTTTATACCTATTATTTATACGCTGTCTTGAATAAGAAAGGATTTCAGTTGTCTTCTCCATTGAAATTCTCTACAATAAATACTAATATTTTCATTTGGATACAGAATAATTTTTATCTTTACTATTTACCTGATTAAAAAAATATAACAGCACAGACTTGTAAAAACTATGAGAGAGGAGAGATTGATATTTTTATTCAGCAAAGCATTCCTGACAAGCTAATCACCCTGCCTTTCCTTAAGTCTGGCCCTGTACTGTTAACAATTATAGTAAATATTCTTTTATTATAAAGTACAGGACTCAGATCAGAAATACATCTGGCCTAATCCAGATTAGCTGATTCTTTTATCTCTACTGCCAACATGGTACTCTTGTTGAATATGAAAGGAAGTCACACTACTTTAAAAGAATTTATTAAATATCCCAGTGGTAATTGGGTAAAATGCTTATGACTGAAGAGGTTTTGTCAAAGTAGTGTTAGATATCCAAGTTAAAAACATTTTAGGCTGGGCACAGTGGCTCATGCCTGTAATCCCAGCACTTTGGGAGGCTGAGGCAGGTGGATCATGAGGTCAGGAGTTTGAGACCAGCCTGACCAACATGGTGAAACGCCGTCTCTACTAAAAAATGCAAAAATTAGCTGGACACGGTGGTGGGTGCCTGTAATCCTAGCTACTTGGGAGGCTGAGGCAGGAGAATCATTTGAACCTGGGAGGCGGAGGTTACAGTGAGCCAAGATCGCACCACTGCACTCCAGCCTGGGCAACAGTGCGAGGCTCCATCTCAAAAACAATGACAGCAATAACAACAACAAATACCTTTTAATCTGAGGGTGGTGGCTCATGCCTGTAATTTTAATGCTTTGGGAGGCTGAGACGGGAAGATTTCTTAAGGCTAGAAGTTCAAAACCAGCATGGGCAATATAATGAGACCTTGTCTCCACAGAAAAATTTAAAAAAACTTTTTAAAACATTTTTTTAAATAAAACAAATACTCTAATTATTTTAATTGCTTGAAGTATATAAATATAAAAAAATGAGAGAGAAATAGAACATTATTTCCCAAATCTCATTGATTTCTCTACATGTGTAAGAGATTATGCAGATTTTGTGTTGTAGAATTTCACAGAATCTGTTATTCTTTATGGTATGTGGACTATTAACCAAATATGAGGTAATTCCACTTGGTTGCAACAATATTTAACCAGTGTATTAAGTTGAATCAAGTTATGGTAAATAACATCACATTGCATTGCAAAATCATTTTATTTATCTTTACATCAGTGCATGCCTTTGAACAATTATGTTTCATATGGTAAGTTGTAAAATTTTAGCATTATATATCAGTGCTATTTTAAACCCGTATGGGGAAAAGTAGCTGCAAAGAGTGCATGGTTTGTGTACTTGAATATGTTTATATGGAGAGGAAAAAGTAACAAGACTAAGAGAATATTTGCTACCTAAAGGCAAAGTCCGAGTAGGCTGGGCAGACTGTTTAAACACCATTATGTCCACTGTGTATGATACTTGGCTAAACCATCAAAGAAAATATACAGCATGTGAGTTTCCAGTTCTTTCTGCTGGATGTTTCTATTGGAAGATATCACCAGAAGCTCCCAACACTGAATTATTCAATAGAACCTCTGGCAGCTTTTGCTTCAGTGGTGAGCACATTATGTCTCCATACACCTATCTATGGGATTCCTTGAATGGACTCTGCCTAGTAAACAGCCCTACACATTTGACTTCTGCTGAAGCTTGGTAAAGAGATTGTATATAGTACAGATGTTTTGTTGTTGCCATTTTAACTGATTTGGCATTTTTAATGGTACCCACTAGCAGTGTTAGAGTTAAGTACCTACCAGTTCTGTAGCAACCGATTCCTGACAGGATCTATAACTTGACTACAGAAAGTCTCTCTCAGCTAAAATCTGACACGCAAAAATCTCAGTCTAAAGGAAGAGTAGAGGGGGAAAAAAGCAAACCGTTCACATGCTGGTTGATTTCAGCCACACATTTGTCTAAAGCCACCCAAGATAACTTTATGATTCTAATCTTTTGTTTTAAATTAGGGAAATCAGAGGAACTCAATTTTTGCATTTATTTGGTATGCAAAAAATAACTATTATGAATAAGTAGAGTTTAAGGTGTAGAATTTGGCCTCTGTAATCAATTTCATTATTCTAGCTCAGATTCTTCAATCTCAGGGTCAACAGTTGGCAAGTTTTTCTTCAACCTCAGGGTCAACAGTTAGCAAGTCAACCAACAATATTTTGGGGTTAAATAATTTGAAAATAGTTTGATCCTGTTTACATGTTTGGGGTTTAGTCTTGTGTTTAAGAAGTTTATATTCTATCCAAAGTGATTTAAAAAATCACAAAATATAGAGCAAGGTAATCACAAGTTAATAATATGCTGTAAATTCACTCTCCTTTTCTCTCAGTTTTGGCTTTACTGTTTCTCCTTGGATTCTCAAAATTCTGTTTTATTTTTCCTCTTCTCATTTCTTCACAAGCTTCTCTGCTCTCCTCCCTGCTTCTAGAGATTAAAATGTTGTCAAGTCTCGGAAAGAAAAAATGAGGTCATTTTAAGTAAATAAGATTATGAATAACAATCCCCTAAAGAGTGTCTAGCCTATAGCATATCTCCATAAATGGTACATATGTTTGTATGATTACTCTTACAATCACTTTTATTTTTATATATAAAAATACTCATAAGTTAACAAGGAAAAGTTAGTAAATGTTTTGATAATAATCAAACCAAAGAATTGGGCCTCTACTCTGGGAAAAAGTATCCTACTTATTTAGAGTTTATGCTTTCTTAATTATGGTATATTTACCTGAAGGCCCAGTCTCATTTTACCTACACCTGTGCTGGTCAGAACATAAAGAACATTGGAAGCTCCATTTCCAGAGAAGAGTGTGAAATTTGCTCTGTTACTGTGATGCCATTCTCATTACTTGAAAGTATGTGGAAAACTCACACTCACCAAAATACAACTTTGTTATTTCTTTGACTGGGATACCCTTCTCTTTAGTATTTAGCACTTCATATCTCCATTAGGACTAGGGCTCTACCATTGACCTCTAATTGGAATCTCACCCAACTCCTGTCAACTCCTTTTCTATCCCTCATTTCCTCATTTTGACTGGGCTTCTTCCTTTAAATAGCAGAAAAATATCCAAACAAATATTGCTACCTTCCTCACTTTTAATACCATGTAGCTAACATTTTCTTTTTCCTGTGTGATGGGATCTCTTGACTATCACCTCCAGTGTGAGTAAGCTATGGTTTGCCATACTTATTTAAACCCTGTAAATTATGTAATTGGCTGCTCCATGATACTTGGTCCTTTAACTAGGTTGGTTATTTTAGCCAAGGTTCAAGCTTCCTTCCCTCTCTACTGTCCTGGAACCAGTCTTAGAATTTTCTTTGCTGTTAGGCACAGACAGCGTTCTAGTGGGGTTTGAAACTTATAAAATATGAGAAGGGGTTGTTTTGTTAAAACAATACTGCAAAATTATAAATTCAACATTTAATATAGGGGCTGGAGAGAGCCTCAGACAAATTAGGGACTGACCTAAAGTTTAAACGTTGTTTGCTTAATGGTAACTATGCCTGTGTCTCTGAGAAGTGAACAGGGCAATTAATGACACCAACATATTTTATCCTGGAACAGTGTTGTAAACCAAACATATAGTGTATTCAGCCAAAATGGTTGTTAAAAGTTTTTAGCTTGAAATAATTTTTGACTTACAGAAAAGTTGCAAAAATAACATAGTTTCTATATATCCTTCACCCACCTTCCTCTAATGTTGCATAGCATGGTGCAATTTTAAATATTAAGTCTATATTCATAAACTGTTATTTACTAAACTTCAAACTTTATTATTTGGTTTTTATCAGTTTTTCCAGTACTGTCCTTTTTCTGTTACAGGAACCAATTTAAGATGACAAAGAGCATCTCATTGTGATGTTTTATTAGTCTCTTTCAAACTGTAATATTTCCATAGTCTTTCCTTATTTTTCAGCACCTTGACACTTTTGAAAAATATTAGACAATTATTTTGTAGAATGTCCATAACATGGAGTTTTCTGCTGTTTTCTCATTATTGGAATTTGCCATTTGTAGCAAGAATGCCACATAAGTAACATACTCTCTTTAGTGCATTATATTAAGAGGTTTGTCTTGTCAATTTACTACTACTAGTGGTGTTAATAATGATGTCTTATTTAAGATAGATTTCTTGCTTCTGGGCTTTTCAACATTAAGCTCACCATTTTTTCTTTTTAATTTAGTAACTATCTACAAATATTCAATTTCTTTTCAAACTTTTGCCCACTAATTTAAGCATTCATCTGTTTTCCATATTTCTTCTGCATTTATTAATTGAGATTCTTCTGTAAGACAGCAATAATTGCTAGAGGCAAAATCCACCATTTATTTATTTGTTCAATTACTTATTTATTACACAATGGGTTCCTGAATATTTATTTTATACTGTGGGTAATAATCTAGTATTTTCGCTGTTTATTTTCTTATTCAAATTGTTACAGCTTTGGCCATTGAGAGCTCTTTTAAGTGGGCTTCTATGTCAAAAGTAATTTTGAAATAATTAGTCTCTTGTGTTTTTCAAACATATTGAAGACAATGCTTACTCCACAATCAAATTTCTAAAACTCTCTGTGTTTACTCCTATTGAATGACCTTACACACAGTGGCTGCTTCTATACGTAAGTCCTTAAGCCTGCTCCAGCTCTTCCAGCCTTGGTACCAGTGTGCTTCCCATAGCCCTCTTTTCCTCCTTTATACCTGACTCTCTGTCGCAAAAGCCCAAGAGTAGTCCTTTATATAGAGCCTCAGAAGGTATGAAGCATGGAGGATGAAAGCTGGCTAAGCAGTCTCTTTAGCTGCCAAAGTGGAAAAAATGACTAATTTTTGCTTAGCTCATGCCTCCACATCCAGCCTTCCAATAAGTCCTCAGCATTAATCTTTCACAACACGCGTTATTCATCATTTTAGAAATAAATGAAATTAAGTGGCTGTCCAAAGTAGCACAGCTAGTAGGAGGAAAATCAAGGATTAAAATATTTTTGGCAGTACTCTATACAGGAATACATCTCATGGAGTTGGGCAACACTATCTCAGCTATGTGAATTGTAAAGAATGACTATGATGGCAACAGATAAAAGTCAGGGAAGGGGAATGATAGGTCGGCCACAGCATGGATAACTATGTGAAAGTAAATGGGAAGACTATGAAAAAATTGTCACAGTGTTCCAAACTTCAACGTCATAAAACTTATTCTTCTAGTAAGAGGTTTTGTGAGGATATACTTTTGGGCATAAAAGCACAACTAGAAATTCAAGGAAACCAATTTTTAAAAGTATCTTTATGTTGGAGAAAAATTCCATGCGCTTTAAGTTCTAAGAAGAACCAAAAATTTGACAATTTCTGATTAAGATCATTTTTTGATGTTTTGTCACAGAGAAAGTTCTGGATTTTGGGGTTGGGTATAACTAGCATTTCTTTGCAAAAATCAGAAAAATTGAGCACTTGATTTTTAAGACCTCTCCAAATTTTAGAAAATGATGGATCACCTAGCAACCCATTTCATTCAAGAGATGTAATTACAATTGTACTCTCCTTAATTACTTTAGATAATCATGATTTATTTGTATATGTTGTGAATGTACAGTGATTTATGTTATAATGGTGTTTGAAGCTTATAAACATATATATGCATAATGTGTGTTCACAGTATCATAGTTTAAAATATTCAAATGTTTTATGCCCATTCTATGAATATAACTTGTAAAAAGAGGATGGTATTGACATTTATTCCCATAGGCTATCAACTTGGAAGGTTGAAATTGCTAGAATTTCATAAAGCAACTATAAAAGTGCAGAGAATTATGTTGCAGAAATGAAGGAGAAAAATGATATGTTATGATGCTATATTACGTAAAACTCACAGAGGAAATGCTTAAGATGCACAAAATGGCACCATACTGTCTGCATGATAAAATGCCTCTATGTCTCAGAACTCTGTTACAGATTGTCACATGAAGGAAAATAACTTCTGTCTTCTTTGGCTCCCTGGAATTGTTGCTTCTCCTTAGCAACATATCTCCTTCAAAGTATAGTGCCTCATTTCAGAAGAATGGGGACACCTTAAGCTAGATTGGATCAATGGAGGATTTATTAGAAAAGTATTTAAAATGCATCTTTAAGAATAAGATAAAGATTTGGACATTCTGAAGTGATGATATGAAAATAACAAGCAGGGAAGATTCTTAGGCAGAGGGAAAAGCATAAACAAAGAGTGAGAAAACATGGGACATATATAAAGAGTAGACAGCAGTATAATGAGAAGTAAATTTAGAAAAGTAGAATCTAATTAGATTTCCAAACTAAGGAATTTGCATTTTACTCTATAAGCAGAGAAAAATCGATAGAAACAGAAAAAACTTTTGATAAACTTCAACGTCCCTTTAAAACCAGTCAACAAACTAGGCATCAAGGGACTATTCCTCAATATATTAAGAGCCATCTATGGCATATCCACAGCCAACATGATACTGTACACAAAACAGCTGCAAGCATTTCCCCTTGCAAATAGGAAAAAGATAAGGAAGCCCATTCTCGCCACTCCTACCGAACAGAATTCTGGAAGTCCTAGCCAGAGCAACCAGGCAAGAGAAAGAAATAAAAGGCATCCAAGTAGGAAAATAAGAAGTCAAAGTATCTATCTTTATCATGATAGGATTCTATACCTAGAAATCTCTAAAGACTCTGCCAACCGGCTCCAAAAGCTAATAAATAACTTCAATAAAGTTTCAGGATACAAAATCAATGTAAAAAAATCAGTGGCTTTTCTATATGCCAGTCACAGTCACACTGTGAATCAAATCAGGAATACAATTCCATTTATAATTGCTGTAAAAAATGAAATAATATATACCTAGGAATACATTTAAGCAAGGAGGTGAAAGACCTCTACAAGCAGAACTACAAAACACTGCTAAAAAAGAACTCGTTAATAATACAAACAAGTGATAAAGCATTCCATGCTCTTGTACTAGAAGAAATAATATCATTTCTTCTAGTTATTCTAATGTTATTACTATACTGTCCAAAGCAACATACAGATTCAATGCTATTTCTATCAAACTACCAATATCAATTTTTCACAGAATTAGAAAGAAACTATCCTAAATTTATATGAATGAAAAAAGAGCCCGAATAGCCAAAGTAATCCTAAGCAAAAAGAATAAAGCCAGAGGCATCACAGTACCCAACTTCAAACTATACTATAAAGCTACAGTAACCAAAAGAGCATGGTAATACTACAAAAAGGGACACATAGCCAATGGAACAAAATAGAAAACTCTGAAGCTACATGCCTACAGCCATCTGATCACTGACAGAGCCATCAAAAATAAGCAATGAGGAGAGGATTCCATATTCAATAAGTTGTGCTGGGATAGTTGGCTAGCCAAATGCAGAAGAATAAAACCAGATTTCTACCTTTCACCATATATTAACTCAAGATGGATTAAATATTTACATACAAGACCTCAAACTGTTAGACTTCTAGAAGAAAACCTAGGAAACACTATTCTGGGCATTGGCCTTGGGGAAAAAATTTATGGTTAAGTTCTTAAAACCAATTATAATAAAAACAAAAATTGTTAAGTGGGGCCTAATTAAACTAAAAAGCTTCTGCACAGCAAGAACAACAATTAACAGAGTACAGGGGCAACCTACAGAGGGAGAGAAAATATACACAAACTGTGCATCCAACAAAGGTATAATGTCTAGAATCTATAAGAAACTTAAATAAGCGCAAAACAAGTAACCCCTTTAAATAGTGGGCAAAAGACATAAACAGACACTTCTCAAAAGAAGAGATACATGCAGCCAACAAATATAAGAAAAAAAGTTCAACATCACTAATCCCCACAGAAATGCAAATTAAAATTACATGAGATACCATCTCTTACCAGACAGAATTACTATTATAAAAAAGTAAAAAAGTAACAGATATTAGCAAGGATGCAGAGAAAAGGGAATGCTTACTCTTTGTTGATGGGAATGTAAATTTGTTCAACTCTTGTGGAAAACAGTATGGAGATTAATCAAAGAACTAAAAATAGAACTACCATTCAATCCAGTAATCCCACTACTGAGCATCTCTCCAAAGAAAAATAAATAGTTTTATCAAAATTATACCTGCACTCAGATGCTTATCAGCACTGTTCACAAGAGCAAACTCATGGAATCAGGTGTTCATCAACAGTGGACTGGATAAAGAAAATGTGGTATATGTATACCATGGAATACTACACAGCCATGAAAAATGGAATCATGTCCTTTGCACAACATGGATGCAGCTGGAAGCCACAATCCTAAGTGAAATAACACAGAAACAGAAAATCAAATACTGAATATTCTCACTTATAAGTGGGAACTAAACAGTGGGTACATATGGATATAAAGATGAAAATAATGGACACTGGGTACTGCAAAAAGGGGATGGAGGGTGGGAGGAAGTGTTGGAAAACCACCTATTGGGTGCTGCATTCATATTTGGGTGATGGGTTCACTAGAAACCCAAACCCCACCCTTAAGCCATGTACCCACCTAATGAAGCGACACATGTACCTCCTGAGTCTAAAATAAAAGTTGAAATTATTAAAAAAAAAAATCTATATTTTACAAGTGGATAGCAATTAATTATTTATTAAGGGGATATATAAAGCTGCCTTTTATATACAAGTAACAAAAATGTTTTTATTCTGAATCTCTGACACATGATACTTATTGTCTATATTATTCATTTGCCATTTTAGCATGTATTTAGATGTTATCTTTCACAAAAATGTTAATTATAATTCCATTTTAATTTCACTTTCAAATTGTTTAGCTCATTTCTACTATTACATTGTAAAGTCATTTATTCATGACAGGAAAGAAATATCATCTTTATACTTTGAATTTTCTCATGGTACCTAAAATAATTAGTTAGCTGTAGTAGAAAGATTAATAGGTGCTTATTTTTTATTGATAGACTGAACCAAAGATTGGGTCAATATTGAAACCTAAGAAATTTCCAGTGAAATAGGCAAAGCAGCAGCAATTGTATTGGACTTTTTTTTTTTTTTTTGGAAATGGTCCCAAACATCATGAATGTTGACATTTGTAAAAGTAGTTTTATTTCAAAGGGAATCTTCATTCTCTTTATTGAAATGAAATTTTTGAGGGAAACTTGAAAAATTATATTGTTACTTTTGAGTCTAATCATCTGGATTAGAGTGATGACTCATGACAGATCAAATGGAAAGCTAATATATTGAAACTCAGAAGGTCTTCTTAGATTTCTGCAGGAAGAATAGTAGATATCTGGATCAAACTCATTCATGTTAAGAAGATGAAACAACATATCAATGCAGGTATGTTCCTAATAAACTCTTTGTTATATACCCACATTCCTTTAAATAAATATATATAATATATATTTCTATTTATATATTAATAGATAATTATGTATAATATATAAATATATGTTATATATTTATATTTATGTATATTTATATTATATATATATATATTTAAAATTCTACCTTCCTATCTCCTGTGGCTCTAGGGATATAAAATAACATAGATGTTATATTTTAGATAAGAAAACTTTATTAAACCACTTTGTTTAAAAAAGTTATGTGGTAAATTTCATTGGGTATACAACAGTGGTCTCAAAAATCACCTATCATCTATCTATCTATCTGTCTTTCCATTGATCCATGTGTCCATCCATCCAGATCGATGCCTTTCTTTGAGGAAGAAAGACCACTTGCTATCCTTGCTCCCTCTTTCCTGTAAGTAGAAGTCATAGAATAGCACTAGCACAAGCATCTGCCCCCAAAATCAGTTATTTTTGTCGTTAGCCATCATCACTCTGACCTCCAAAACATTTCGGGGCATGTTGTTGGCTTCTGTTTAAATATTAAACAAACTGAACAAATACTAAGCCCCACATAAGCAAAACTATTTTCTTACAGACCTAGAAGAAAAGAAGCCTATATTCCAAGAATTTTCCATTTAAAAAATATGAGTGAGGTACTACTGAATTTATTTATACAAGTCAACTGTGTTAATCTTTGTAAAGAGCTTCCAAAGAAACAGAGATAAGGAAGTACATATGCAGATCACTTTGATATAAAGAACGTGTTGATATGAGTAGGACATAGGATTAGAAATGATAATAAATGCTGTTAACATTTCAAAGAAGGGAAGTATCAACTCTGGTTTATCGAACAAGATATCTTAGAAAAAGTAGACGTTGAGCTGGGTATCAAAGCTCGGTAGCATTTAGAAGTTAAATATTAGAATATGGGGAACTACAAGCTGAGAAAATAACAGGACCAAGTCACAAATATAGAAAACATAAGGGAATTTGGAATCTTGAAAAACCTAGGCCTAAATTTTGCTGAATTCTAAGCATTAACAGACTTCCATGTTGAATAATTATTTTGAGTGTTCACTATAACTAGTACCACACTCTATAATTCAGTTTTTAAACGTCTTGCTTATGGTCTTGCTCATGGATTTGTGTGTGTGTCATCGGCTGGCCTCACCAGCTTGATGTCCTATTCCATCCCTTTCATCTTATACTTTGGCTCCTGCTTCTGAGGACTTACCATCTTAAAACATGTATCCTTGAACTTCTCATGTTTACTGTCCCACTGCTCTGGGGCACCCTCACAGGCATGATGAAATGGCACATGCCATGTTCAAAGAACACTAAAGTGATTATTGAGAAGAGACATGCCTGTGGTCAAATCAGGAGAAACAAGACTGGAAAGGGAAAGCAGTAGAGGAGACTGAGTCAGACAGATTGTGTTCCATAGGTCTGTATTCCCTCAATTGTTCTGGCCATGCTTTTCTACTATATTGTACCTAGTCTTTCTTTAAGTTGGCTTATTTTAAAAATGCTGTAGTCATCTTGAGCAATATTAGCCATAAAAGTGTTTGACGTGATAGTTAAACTTCTTATGACCATTGTTAGAGATACATAACTACTAAAACTAATTACGTTTTTCCATTGTAACCAGTGTTAGGTGTCCCATGTTTTGCTAAATACTGTTTCAAATTAATGGGCAGCTATTAAAGCTTTAGTCAGATAATTTTAGCAAGATTAACTTTGTGATGGTATATATATATGAAGATTAGGGATGAGAAAATAGTTTAGGAAAATATATAGTAATGAGTTAACGAAAACCTGTACTAGAGTCTTACTAAAGGAATAAAAAAAAAACAACGTTAGAGAAAGTAAATAGGTCTTACTGATAATTTGAAGTAGTTGGCAAATGTAAAATGATGCTCCACGTTGTCTGGGTGCCTAGGAAAATGATGGTAAATAGATGTTGACTTGAGTGTCAGTTGCCTTGTGATGATACCTGTAACCATAGGGGCAGCTTAAATCTCTAAGGGGAAGTATGCAGAAAGAAAATAGCAGAGGATTGAGGAGACACTCTTGAGGGAAAGTTTTATTTGTTCTGTGAAAGAAGAAACAAGAGGCAGCAATGATGGTGAGGAAGGAACGATCAATTGTGTAAGGAAGGAATTGGTATAGTATGTTTATATGCACATTGAGAAAGAATGCCATTTAAAAGTGATGTGGTAGCTAAAAATAGATCCAGTTATATTTTGTGAATATTTGACAGTGGCAAAAATGGTTTTTAAATTGGGCATGAAGATGAGAAGGAAAGGGATCTGGTGAGAACATAAAGACCTGATCAAACACAGAATCTAGAAAAGTTGCTAACAGGCAGTTTGTGATAAAGGTATCTGACTGCAGATGGCCTGATAAAGGGACTGTGGTTCAGGCGTAGGGGAACAGACAAGTGGAATAGGAAAAAGCTTGGCTTCAGTTGAGGAGGATATAGGGTCATGGAAATGTCATTAGGTCAAGAATACTATCATGTTAGGAGTAAAATTGAGACTCAGTAGCCAATATTGATTTTCCAACATGACTAGGATCAAAAACAGACAAAAGCCTATAAAATACGTATCTTTGTCAATTTGATCTTGTGGTTGAATAGAAGCAGACTATCAGCATGATTTTGAACTATGGCAAATTTTGACTTTAAAAACAAACTGCTCTTAAATTCTCCAATCACTGAATATTGGTTGTGCCTGGTTATAAGGCATCAGTTAAAGACACACAGTGACAAGGAGATTTTATAGAGTGCCAAAGCCATGCTGAATTTATTTCTTTTAATTGTGTTCTGTATTCCCCTTTTATGAGTATTCCCATATAAAATGGTACATAATATTTAATGAATACAGGCCTATAAGAGCTCCTGAATTTAAATTCTAAGTAGGCACATGAATAGAGTTCAATAAAATTACTTTATTGGTGCGAAGGAATGCACCCACAGATGCTTCCCTACTTCTTTGCAGTTTAATATATTTTTTTAATACAGAATCTGCTAGGGTAACAGAGTAATTAATGTTGCCTGTCTCACAAGCAAAGTCTGCTCACCAAATTTACAGCTAAAAACGCAGCTCCAATCAATTCTTACTGTGTCTTAACATCATGTTTTTCATCCCTATCTCTTTCTTTTGTTAATTAAATAAGATTTGTTATTTTCTGCCTTGCAATTCAAAGAGCTCACAGAACTTCCCTGGTTCAAAATTCAAAGGCTTTGTACTATTTTTACATCGAAAAAGAATCAATTTAGTTTAGTAAGAGATTCCGTGCAGAGAGTAATGGTCTAATCAGAGACCTGAGGGCTTTGAAATATTAAGTTACATTTCTATTTCAAGTTAGTCTTATCATCTCCCCCCCCCCATTAAACTGGGATCAGAGTAGATAATGCCTTTTATAAAGGATTTAAATGACAAGAGAAGATCACTAAGAAAGGCAAAGGTTGATAAACAGCATTTGTGCAGATGTGTTAACTAACAAGTAAAAGTCCATTAGTGTATTTTAATAACACATATTCAATTATAACTCACCTGGGCCAGACCATCTAGTCACTAAATGACAACAGCAGCCTGTGTACTTGCCCATTTAACAAATATCACACATGCCCTCTTCAACAGTTTTGTTCGAACGATACCAAGTGGTCATGTGTCAGAGCATATTTTTAAGTCCGCTTAACTCCTTTGTCATTCATTTTGGGGTTCAGGCTACCCAATCTTGTCTGACTGTCAGTTTTTCTCCCAAGAGCTCTTGCCTGGACTTAACATTTTAATTTATTTTACCCACTGAAGCCCATGTTCAGTGCCGTGAAGCAAGATTCAAATTTTAAGTAGAATATCTACTGATGATATAGAAGTAAAATGGAAATAAATGCTCCTTGAAACTAGAAGGTACAGTCCTTTGAGTATTTCATGAAAAAAAGCCATTTCCTATATCATTTGCATTTAGCTAAAAGTGTCTTGGGCGAAATAATATGAAAATCTTCTCCGAAACATTAGTGATATAAAGCTGGCAATAAAATTAACTCTCCTTTACCTGGTTGGTCCATCAGATCAGTTGAGCAGACAATGTGATGCACAGAAATACAGCCATCTGGCCCCATCTGAGAGGAGGTGTTTTCAGCAGAGAGAACTGGTGTATAAACGTAAAGTTGGAATCAACCTTGTAGAGCCCAGCAAGCCTGATTAGACCTTCCCGCTAGATGTTGTATGATGATAAGCTGCATCACAGACATTTCTAAATGGGACTAATGCAAAGGAAAAGTTGAAAACTTGTAAATTTTTTGTCTATTTTATTTTGTCTCTCTTTATTTCTCTTTATTTGTGTCTCTTTATTTGTGTCTCTTTATTTCTTTGCCAGCTGTTTTTGATAGAGGGAAAATGAAAATTGTTCCTTGTTGTAATCTAATAATATTCATAGTAGGGAATAAAGACAGTGTCTGCCTCTTTGGGTCTGTTAAGAAGACCACATTTCATCCCTGTTATTCAAAATGAGCATAGGTACTTCTTCCTGCTGTTGTACTGAACCGAGCATATTTAGTCAACACCAAGACAAAAGGATGCCGAATTGCAGGGTCTTCATTGCCGGCGACCACGGAGGACTCACGTCTCTCCAACCCGTGGCCCCGAAAGGAGGGTGTCAAGACCTTTCATGCCCACCTCCGGGGTGAGGGTGGTGGCAGGGGTGGGGGTGAAGGGATTCAGACATTTAGGGGATTCCGTAAATCATCTCCCGGGCAGAGAGGAGGGTGCGGGTCTCCGGACATTCCAAGGGCTAGAGGACATTTCGTCACTTCGATTGTTACCTAAGTGGCTTACAGAAGTCAAGATAAGCGTTAGTTTGCACATCGTCTGGGTAGTAGTGGAAATAACAGATCGTAGTTCCTTATTACAAGGCACAGGGGCCAGGATGGAATTAGCTTGGGCTGCTTATTCTGGTCACTACCGGTAAGCAAAGGCTAGCAATTCTGGCAGTTACTGATAAGGAAAGTGGGCAGCTTTACATGGTTTTAAAACCAGCAGTTTTATTTACAGAAGCCAAGGCCAGCAGTTATTGTGCGGAGAATGGGGCGGCCGTTACAACTTACTGTAAAACATAGCTTTGTCTTTTACACAATGGCGTTGTTCAGGCTCTAACTCTAGGTCAGCTACAGCACACTGCCTCAGCCAGTCCTCTGTTTCTCATTACTTACTTCCCACATTTGTTTGGTTTCCAACATTTTGCTCTTTTCCTCTGTTACATAGCTAAGTTTTAGACCCAAAGTCAGACTTGATGTTTCTAGGTTTTCACTTGAACTGTCTGTTGGCTGTAGTTTGTGTTTACCCTTCGCTTTAAGCAACTCACACACACAAGACTAAACTCCCTTCTGAAAACCGCTTAGCTGAAGGTTCAACTGAGGCATTCCAGCCCTCCTTTAATATAGAAGGCCAGCAAACTACTGCCTGTGAGCCGAAGTGGGCAAGGGCTGTTTTCGTAAATAAACGTTTTATTGAGGTACAGCCATGCATATTTATTTACATATTATTCATTGCTGATTTTATGCTACAGTAACTTAAGCAGTTGTAACAGAGACCACATGGCCTCCAAAATCTTTTTACAAAAAAAGTGCCCTAACCCTTGCTCCTAGAGAGTTTGGACGAGGAGGCACAGAGTTGATTTTTTTTTTTTTCCCTCTCAGTCTAGGGAGTTTATGTCTTGTCTCCTCTAATAAACATTCCCAGGCCAAAAATGAGCTCCATTTTTTTCTTAAAATAATTGGTAGATAATTTATATAGTTCTATGTCATAACTCTATTCCCTGTGTATTGGAATTACATATGTTAGACTTCTATCAAGATTATTTTTGCTAAATTATTGAGAAATTATTCATCATGTTAGTAAGAAAAAAGCTAAGATCTCACTTCTCAATTGGCTTATAGTTAATTGAATGTAAGCCAATTCTTTTTTATCAGGAGTTTGGATGGAAAATTTTATATTTCTTTTTCTTTTTAAAAATATGGAACGGAAGACAACCGGGGCCTGCATTTCTAATTGATGACAGTTGACTGCTACCGAGTAGCTGCTGTCCCCTGGAGCTAGGCCTGTGCCTTCGACCAGGCACTGGTCATCAGCATTCATAGCACAAATGCATATGCCCTTACCACTCCAGCCCACTCATTGCTCCTGTGGGCAGCTGAGTGTGCAACTGCTCAATAGGTTCACCTTGCCCACTGCCTAGAGAGAGTCGATTTAACAAGACGGGGGAATTATAATGGCGAAAAAGTAATTCATGCAGAGCCAGCTGTGTGGGAGACTGGAGTTTTACTATTACTCAAATGAGTCTCCCTGAGCATTCAGGGATCAGAGTTTTGAAAGATAATTTGGGAGGTAGGGGCTTAGGAAGTGAGGAGTACTGATTGGTCTGGTTTGAGATGGAATCATAAGGGGTCAAAACGAGGTTTTGTTGCTGTTCTCTCTTCCTAGGTGGGATGACAGAATTAGTTGAGCCAAATTACTGGTGTCAGCTGCAGGGGCTGCAAAATGTCTCGAGCACTGATCTTAGGTTTTATGATAGTGATGTTATCCCCAAGAGCAATTTGAGGAGGTTCAGACTCTTGGAGCCAGAGGCTGCATTACCCTGAAATTGTAATTTCTAAGTCTGTAGCTAATTTGTTAGTCCTACAAAGGCAAATTGGACCCCAGGCAAGAAGGGGGTCTTTTCAGGAAAGGGCTATTATCAATTTTGTTTCAGAGTCGAACCATGAACTGTATTTCTTCCCAAAGTTAGTTCAGCCAATGCCCAGGAATGAACAGTACAGCTTAAGAGTTAGAAGCAAGATGAGTTGGTTAGATCTGATTTCTTTCACTGTCATAATTTCCTCAGTTATAATTTTGCAAAGGCGGTTTCAAGTGTGGGACGATCTCTCTAGTTTTCAGCACTTCCTGAACAGGTGTAAAGTCACATTTGCCAGGACTATTGTTCTAAATGGATATTTTAAGGCATTCCTGAGCCTCATTTCTATTTTACTTTTTGAGGTCACAGATAAACTTAATATGCAGCTTCCAATCAACCCAAGACACTATAAAGAAGATGCTTACCAAATCCAGACCTGTGAAATATCAGACCTGTCTCTAAAGGTCTTTCATTCTAATGAGAGAAAGAGAAAATAGGAACCAATAAAGTCAAACCAGTAAAGACATGTTTTATTAGCAGGATTGAACGGAAAATTGGAACATATAAACATAAGTATTATGGCTGCAAAAGTCATAGAAAGCCTAGAAAGAATGAGAGCAGTTGTGCTGCCTGAGGCACCCCAAGATAAAGTACTCTCATTGTTTTGAGTAAGAAAGATAATCCCGGGAATTAGTAGAGGTTATCTGATCTTTGCTTAGTGGGAAGAGTTCTGTGGTCTCCAAAATGGTCACTGCTTGCTTCACCTGGTGGGCTTGCATCATTCCTTCCATACTTGTCAGCTTATCCATGTGGTTCTTGCATTGGTTTGGCTTAAGAAGGAATTGGGAGGAGGAGAGAAGGGTCAGCTCTTTTGCCTGCTTTGAATAAAAATGCTTTGTAAAACTGACAAAGGAAGGCAAGAGGATTAGGCACAGGAAGAACTAGGAGGCATCAGAGATTTAAAAAAAAAAGAAAGAAAAGCAAGAGAGAACGCTTCTGACCTTCTGACATAGCTTCAATAATGAAAATACTCTCTCTGTCTCACACACATACACACACACACACACACTTTTCTAAGAGCAGTACAGAGCTAAATACAGAAGAAAAAGATAACATAGCCCTCAATGATAAATAATTTAATGGTTTGTCATTATCTTGCTTGAAATCAGAAGAGAGGATAAATAATACATAGACTGTTTATTTTTATCAGCATTTTGTATATTTTTCAGTTTAAAGATTTTCCCTTGTTCATCAAATAATGCTAATATATCTTTACTATGTTAGGAGGTATATTCTTCATCCAATATGGAGATATCCACTGTCTGATGAGTCTCAAAAGATAAGAATTTGCCCATTTAAAAATAAAAAAATCTTGTCTGCTTCTGTTCTTATGTAATGTTCTTAGTATCTGTATATAGAACTAAGTTTTTCAAAACCTTTTATTTTATAATTACACTGTGCAATCATGTATATTTCATGCTGCACAAGTATCCTAGAATAAAGAATGAAATGCTATGTGAGGAAATTTATGTTATGAAATGTTATGAGTGAAATAATTAGATCTAGATAAGACCTACATGGAAAATTGCTCATATTCTTCCTGCTTATATGTTTGTCCTTAAAAATGCCTCACAAGACCTAACCACAGAAGAGCAATATGACTGAGGGAAGAGAATGGAACTGAGACCACACCCTGGGTTATTCTGATATTTGAAATTGATCTCTGGAGGAGAAACTACGTAAGACACTGTTGTTATGAGGAGGAAAACTGTGTGGTGTTGGTATCATGGAAGACAAGAAAATGTCCCAGATGTTTCAAGAACAAAGAGTATTATCTTTTATTTGAATGATGCTGAAAGATTGAATAAGGACATGGATGTGACAGGATGTGGATTGCTATGGGCTATGGGAAAAGCAGGATTGTTGAAATGGTTGGCTTATAAACCTTACTGGATGGATTAACAAGACAAAGGGATGCGAGGGAGTGGAACATCTAGTGCAAAAACTTCTTCAACAGTTTTTTTTAGCCTTTCTTCCAGGATTTTTATAGTTTTGGATTTTATATTTTAGTGTTTAATTCATCTTGGGTTGACTTTTGAATATGGTGTAAGAAAATAAAGAGCTTCTGCACAGCAAAGAAAACCATCAACAGAATATATGGACAACCTACAGAATGGAGGAAAATTGTTGCAAATCATGCATCTGACAAAGAACTCATATCCAGAATCTATAAGCAACTTAAACAAATTTATAAGCAAAAAACAACCCCATTAGAAAGTGGGCAAAAGACATGAACAGACACTTTTCAAAAGAAGACATGCATATGGCCAACAAGCTTATGAAAGAATTCTCAGCATCACTAATCGTTACAAATGCAAATCAAAATTATAATGAGATACCCTCTCAGACCAGTCAGAAGGGCTATTACTAAGAAGTCAAAGAATAAGAGATGCTGGCAAGGCTGCAGAGAAAAGGGAATGCTTATACACTACAGGTAGAAATATAAATCAGTTCAGCCATTGTGGAAAGCAGTTTGGTGATTTTTCAAATAATTTAAAACAGAACTAATGATGGAAGCCAGCAATCCCATTATTGGTATATGCGCAAAAGAATATAAATTATTCTACTATAAAGACACACGCATGTGTATGTTAACTGCAACATTCTTCACAATAATAAATACATGGAATTAACCTACATGCCCATCAACAGCAGACTAAATAAAGAAAATGTGCTACATATATACCATGGAATATTACATAGCCATAAAAAAGAACAAGATCATGTCCTTTACAGCAGCATGGATATAGTTGGTTGCCATTATCTTAAGTGAACTAATGCAGAAAAAGAAAAGCAAATAATGCATTTTCTTACTTAAAAGTGAAAGCTAAACATTGAGTACACAAGTACATAAAGAAAGGAACAGCAGAAACCAGGGCCTATTGGAAGGTAGAGGGTGGAAGTAGGGTGAGGATCAAAAAATTACTTGTGGGTGACTATGCTTACTACTTGGGTGATGAAATAATCTGTATACAAACCTCTGTGTTACACAACTTATGTATATAACAAACCTGTACATGTACCACTGAACCTAAAATAAAAGTTAAAAAAAAAAATAGATTTTGTTGTGAAGGAGAGCATGAACATGGGACATAGAATGAGAGCAAGAAAAGTTAGGGACTTTTCTCTTCATTAGAAAATTACTGGAACATTTCTGTATACTGAAGGGCATGAACCATTAAAGAGAAATAAATTAATAATGTAACAAATTAGAGGTAATAATTGAATAAAACAGTTCTTATGAAGGCAGGGAGGGTTTGGAATCCAGGACAAAAGTAAAGGAGTTATCCTTTAAAGAAGGACAAGAAAACTGTCGTAACTGGAGGGAAGTCAGAGAGAATGGGTGTAGATCCAAGTAACTTGAGAGATTTGACAGTCATTTGATTGCTTTTATTTTTTTTCCCCAGTAATTCAAGAAGCGAGCTAAGGAGGTCGTGGGAGTTTGGAGAGAGATGAAGAAATGTGAAATAATGATTTTGAAAAGTAGTACTGTTGGGTAGACTTGGGGACTAATTTGAAACTAGTCATGAATGTAAAGGTAGACCAATGACCAATTTTATCACCTTGAAGTTGGGCTGCAGACACCAGCTAGGTTGATGATAGATTTAATCAGATTTAGGAATTCATTTGTAAGGACATCTTATCAATCATCTCTTTGATTGATAAGAAAATCAATATAAAAATTCATTTGTTATAACAAATAACAAAGAGTTATTTGTTGCTTGAAAATCTAGTTTTGTGAAAACATAGGAAGACAGAAAACAAGAATTAACCCAGGTGAGAGTTAGGGTAATTATGTTCACAGAGGGCCTTGCTATTGAACGTTAAGATGGCTACATTAGGAAAAAAGAGTATCCTAGTTGGGCTTTTATACATTCTATCACCATGTGTATACAGACACAGTGTCTCTTACTTGGTCTTAAAATATAGAAAACATACATGTCCATTTTCTATGAGTGGAAGTGACCAGAAGTAATAAAACTAATGTGATTAGAATTCAAAGATGAGGTGAAAGGTGCAGTTCTTTTAGAGGATGGCGAGTCTTGGCTCAGGCTTTTAAATAGACGGTATTAGGTCAGGTTTCAGAAGCAGTCTCTGAAACAAGAATTTATATGTAAGTGACTTCTTAAAGAAAATGCCTTCTAAATATCTGTATAGTAGTCCACTCTGTGAATAAAGCAATTCATCCTTTTTTGGATTCTCAAGTAATCTCTAAACAGAAGGACTAAAGGGCTAAGCCAAGGAGTAGATAATAGGTGATTGGTAGCAGCCTGCTCATAGATGCCTTCATTTAGGTACTTCAGCATGTTTCATGAGTTATTTGCCCCTCAACAATTTCAGCAAACTTTGATATCTCCTCAGAGGAAACCTTGTGTCACGTGATCAATGGATATGGGAAGGTTAGTGTTTCTTCAAGTGGGAGCTGAAGTAATATTAATTAATTGCTGCTATAGCCTTTCAATTTCTCAGGCAGAAAATGTAAATCCTCCCTGCCACTTCTCTTTTTCCCTTCATGACTTTTATCCAATATGCCAGGAAATTCTATGGTCTACATCTATAACACAATCCAGTACTTCTCACCTATCTCCATTGCTACCATTTTGTTTAATTCACTGTTACTCTGGATCCGAATTGTTTTAGTAGTTCCCACTGATCTCCTTGCTCCTACCTATTCTTAATACATAGCCAGAGTGATTCTTTTAAAAATGTAAGTCAGACTGTGTCACAGTTGTGCTCAAATGATCCAATGCTTTTTCATCTTCCTCAACCAAAGTTCTTACCATGACCTTCTCAGCTCTCGATGATCTGGCACTCTGTTGATTATCTGACCTTGTCCCTTACATAATCTCTATGTCTTATCCGGCCTAATGCAGGCTCACCAAACTTCTCACTATTCTTCAAACACAGCACATATGTTTCCTCTACATATATCCTCTGTATTGTTTCCTTTGACTAGAAATATAATTCACCTGATATTCATGTGTCAATGTTTACTCATTCATCTTTTTGAAGTCTTTGCTCAGTTGAGGCTTTTCAATTACCTTTTAAATTTAAATATCTCTTTCCCTTCTTTATGTACACTTCTTACCCTTGAAACTCCTGCCTAACCATGCCGGGTTCGGTTTTGTTCCATATAACCCATTGTCTTCTACCTACTCCATCTCCTTTGTTTACTGTTTGTTGTCTATTTTCCCTCTAGAGTCCTAGCCTCTTGTGGGCACACTGTTTTTTCTATATTGTATGATATATTCATGGTATTTGGAATATAACAAGCTCAAAAGAATGCTTGTTGAATAAATTAATGAAAACTTTTCAGTATCTGTATAGTATACCACTCTTTGAATAAAGCAAATCATCCTTTATTGGATTCTCAAGTAATGGTAATAAACGAACTCAGACATAAATATGTCTACCTCTACTCACTGCTTAGGTGTATGTAGAGGACACTCTGAGTACTCTGCTCAGATCAACCTTGCATCTCTTTGGTAGGTTCTGTGTGCCCCTTTTCATCTCCATTGTGCTTTTGCTTCCACTATTTGCACTGTCACTTTTCTGAGATCTGCCCTGAGGCCCCAGAAGCTGCTTTGCATACATGCAGCAAACAGCTGAAAGCACCGTTAGTGAACAACTGATTGACGCAGACACAGTATGTGAAAGCCCAGATCCGTTGCCACAGATCAGGACAGACTTTGAGACATAATTTATACCACAGAGTGCACCTGTGTCATCAGGCTACTTCCACCTATGGTGGCACATTGCCTGATTTTGCAGTCTTGCTTAGACTTTCTCTTCTGTTTTACTTCTCTTATATTTCTAGTTTCTCCTGGGGCATTTTCTTTTGTTGTTTTTTTTTCTTTTTTTAATCATACTTTTAAGTTCTGGTATACATGTGCAGAACGTGCAAGTTTGTTACATAGGTATACACATGCCATGGTGGTTTGCTGCACCCATCAACCTATCATCTACATTAGGTATTTCTCCTAATGCTATCCCTCCTCTAGCCCCCTGCCCCTTGCCAGGCCTCTCCTGGGGCATTTTCTTTAAGAAGTCACTTACATATAAATTCTTGTTTCAGAGGCTGCTTCTGAAGCCTGACCAAAGGCAATCTATCTAAAAGCCTGAGCCAAGCTAGTCTTTCTAATTGAAATACTTCTAGCAAAAGCATTGTTGGATAAGGTAGAATTTACATTTTACAAATTCTTGACCAAATACCAACTTCTAATGAAGCTTCAGCTTCAAGAAAAATAAATAAATAGAATTATATAATGTCTGCTTTATTTGGTTGAGAAAAGCATAAGCAATATATCTGGTATCTAAAACATTACAGATTCCTAATCCTTCTGAGTTTCTCAGAAAGAAGTCTTTCCTGACTTTTGAATCCAAAAGATTTTTCTGTATGAGTTTCTCTAATTTTTTATTAAAGAAAAATGTTTGGCAGTAACACACACACACACCCACACCCTCTCTTCTGGTCTCTCCTTGTGAGGACTTTTTACAGGTTTCTCTAATTTTTTATTAAAGTTTTTCTGTACAGGTTTGTCTAATATTTTATTAAAGAAAAAACGTTTGGCAGTAATACACAGACACACACACACACACACACACACACACACACACACACCCTCTCCTGATCTCTCCTTGTGAGGACTATATAGCTTAATTACAGAAATGAAATGTACCTACATGAGTAAATTTAAGCAAATCATAATAAGTTTATCATTATGATTGTCTAGCCCTAAAAGAAGACCAAAAGCAGCATTGTTGGGTATATAGTTCTTGTCCCAAGTACTTGCCCCATGTAGAGGAGAGTAGCCAAAGGATTAATAAAGAAACATTTATTCTTAGGCTAGCTGGTCAGGAAGACATATTTGGGCAATCACAACTTCTCATTTTTGAAGACTGAAGGGGAGAAAAGAGGATTATGATTACATTTCTCTGGATGATATCCAATTTAAAATTTTTTAAACACCTTAGCTGCAATTATCTTTTTGCAGGTAAGCGAGTTGATGGAGCAAAGGGAATGATATTGTACTAGCTTTTCCCTAAATAAGGATACTTACAGCATTTTTTGTAACTGACTTCTTCACACATGTTGGGTGAGAATAAAGTTGAATAGCTGTTAAATGGAGCAAACAAGAACACCTTAGCTGCATTAATGAGAATGTTTCCTTTAAAAAAGTTTGCAGAATTACTTTCATACTTTCCAAAACCAAATCTACTTCCTGTTCACTAAATATTAGAGAAAAGTACATGTCTACAATTAAAGTAAGAAGCCCCTCTTTCCCCTTGTTCATGTTTCACATATTTCCATTTGTTTTTCAGTGAGAACCACAGCTTTGAAAGCACAGAATACATGAAATATCCCTTTGTACACTTCTTTGACTAGAACTGTTCATTCAGTATAACAAGGCAGTTCAGAAATATTTAACTAAAACTTCCAAAATAATCAGCAATATATTTAAAAGTTCTAACCATTAATTCAACTCATTAATCCTCATTTAAATTCTAGTGCTTTAAATTAATTTACCCCAGGCCATAATGCATTAAGCAAATGTCTACTGTATGCTTCTGTAACAGTTCAACAATGTATGTTTGGTTAGCCCTTCTCCTTTGTCCTTCTCTCCTTCTCTCTGCCGTTTACTAGTTATGTGACCTTGGGCAGGATACTGCAAATCTCTTTGTGCCTCAGTTTCCTCAGCTCTACAATGGAAAAATTAATAGTACAATTACTGTGAGGATTTACTCAGTTTTAGGACTTACACTGATCAAACTCTTAACTTCTATCTCTAAATTACTTACAAAGGGTTTGATTATCTCTAAAGAGACTCTGGAAGCTAATGGCCAAGAGAGATGGAGAGAGACAAAGGAAGAAGGAGCGCAGCACTTTCACAACTCTTCTGATAATTCCTAAAAGAATCTTACCATTTTAGGAGTTTAGGAGCCTTTATCATGTCCCTACTCATGCTCCAAAATCTTCTGAGTTCCCCATTTCTCATAAGTTAAGTATAAAGTTATAGGCTGATATTCAAGGATTATCTGAAATATTGACTCCGCCTGTCTTTCTGCCCTTCTTATTGTCACTTTCCCATGCTTCGCCCCACTAGATTACTTACCGTATTCTGAATTTTTCCAACTTTGCATTCACTTCTTGCCATATTCTTCCTGGCATGTTCTTCCTGAACATCTTTGACTATTAAAATCTTACTTATATTTCAAAACTCATCAAAAGGTACAAAGCCTTTTTACGGCATTTACATACGCCCACATTCATTTCCTTTCCCCTTCCCCAGTTTCCTCAGCAAACACAAGTGAATTAATTACAAGTTCTTCATCAGTTGAACTTCATTGCAATTTGTGCCTATATATTTTTGCCATTCTGCAACTACGTCTTTGTAATGTAGTCGTTTATATTCTACTGTATTAAGTTAAAAGCTCTTTGACCTAGAAATGATGCTTACTCAATATTATTCACGTTTTCTTGGAAATTCCTACCCCAGTGTCTTGTAACAATTAAGACCACAGTACATATTAGACAATTAAAATTTGAGTCATTTATCTCAATCAGCAACTTAGAGTACAACACAACCCACATCCACCATTTATCTGTAATTTACCAATTTCGTAAACTGAAAACTTAGTTTATATCCTCCACCTCCTTAGCATTTGCTCATGTACTCAGCATTAGGTGCTATCTGCATAGAAGTTGCCAGAAGGGAAGAAAGACTTTGATTATAGTTGTCATTTTTTCTCTTTGTTTGTTTTCCACTTCTGGTAGAATGAGGCATTCTCCCAGCAGTCACATACCCAGCTAATGTTTACACTTATAATTATTCATGTCGTTAGCAAATCTGTATCACCTCTCATTAGAATAAGCCAAAATGTTCATACTGAAATAGAACAACAAAACCAATAAAACATCACATACAATCTACTAAAATAATCTGATAAGAGCAGAGGGGATTTAACTTCAAAAGGAGAAAGACAACTGAAGTTAAGACAATTCTGCCAGGTTATCATGTTGCCTTTAGTAATTTGTTTGAAGACAGTGCTGGCTCTGAAGTTGATGGTATGGAAAATGAAGTGAGAATTAATCATTGGAGGATGTCATGGTGCTGGGGAGAGTAGAAACCAAGAGGAAATTGACATTTCTTTTCAAAGGGGCTTCAGATTAAGCCCACAGGGAGTTTGTAGAATTGTAACCAGAACCTCATAGTAATAGTGACATATCTTTGAAAATATTTTATCATCCTTGCTATCTGGAACTTGGGAATTGCGTGCTTCCAGACCCTCCAGGAACTATGGTCCTTCAAGGAAGAAAGAATAATTATTTTTTAGCTGCTTATAAAGTTTTTTAGTGATGTAAAGAGGTGACTTTACTAATCCATTTACTCATTCTTCCTAGAGATGTGTCATGAGAATCTACTGTATTCCTGGCTCTCTTCTAGGTGCTGAAGGACACAAAAATAAACAAAATAAATAAACCTCTCTGCTGAAATGAACTTCCCGTCGAATGAAAGGAGACAGACACACAGTATAAATAAAATAGACAATATGTTAGATGGCAGATACTACCAAAGATAGCTCTTACAGAGAATATGACATTTAAGCAGATATCTGAGAAAAGTAAAGAGAAAAGCTATTTGCATAACTAAGAGAAGAAAAGTGTCTGCTCAGGAAGTATTAAGGATCTAAGGAGTGAATGTGATTGGGTTGTAAAAGAAAAGGCAAAAAGGCTATTCTGACTAGAAGAGAATAAGCAAGAAGATAAATAGGAGGTGAGGCTAAAGACATAAGACAAACCTGGCTCATACAGGGTCTTACAGGTCACTGTTAGGACACTGGCCTTAGTCTGATTGTTATGACAAGTGAGGAAAATTTTGATCAGATGAGTGACATAATATTTTAAATTGGTTTATATGTTAGCAGAATCACTGCTTTGCAGTGAAAGGGAAAAACAAGCCTGTTTAGAAAGTTACTGGAATAATCTAGGGAAGAAAGGAGGTGGCTTGCTCCTGCTTTGTAGTAGGAGAATGGGTCAGAAGTGGTTGAAGTCTGGATTTATTGATTGGTCTGATGGGTAGGTGGGAAAAAGCATTCATGGATGATTACCAATTTTTAATTTGAACAATTAGTGGCGTCAGTAAATGGATTTTCAGTTTATCGAGATAAGGAACACATGTGGAGATGAAGATGCAATGAGTTTGAATGTAAGAAAGTGCTTAATTGATATCCATGTGGTAGGAATGCCTTGGGTTTGTACATAGAACTGCAAATAATTTAGGTTACATAAAGCATAGTGACTATGGAAGGAAATATGGGCGAAGAGGTAGACTAGGACTATGTTCCATAGGCTATAGGGCTACGCTGGTACTGAGAAAGGCTCTTGAGTGTCCTTTATAATTTCCTGGACAGCTAAGGCTGTTTTTCTTCAATATAAGAGTTCCACATGTGAGTTGTCTGTTCAAACCTCCAAGGTCACACCTTAACCTCAAGGTGAATCTTCACATACCCTTTTAAAAGACTCCAGGGATTCAGCCTGCTTTGCTTCACTGCCCTTTAAGTTGCTTTTCTCTGAAGATTGACTGTGGAAAGGAAGTGGCACCCCAGCTTTTGACTCCATGATGTCTCTGTCAGATAAAGAGAAGGTATTCCACATTTCAGTGTTAATTAATATAGTGGACTAGATTGGAGGCAAAACAGAACAAAAACCTATAAAGTCAAGCTGAAGAAATCTTACAAAGCTCTTCTACGTTTGGTCTCTTCTCTTTAGTTTTGACTCTTTTATGAGATAGCTGGAAGTTAATTGTTGAGAACATTTGCCTCCCCAATTCCCACATTGACTTGAGATGTTTGGCTATAACTCCATGATCTACTGCCCCTTTTAGTATTCATGAAAAATAATGATTCTGTTGAATAAAGTGCTTTGCCAAATAACAGGGACACGTGACAAGAACTTGAAGCCAGTCCCACATACCCCTGGCTATTTGAAAAAGTTGGGTCTCAGTGTCAAAAGCCCCTAGCAGAGCAAGGCTAGCTGCTCAGCTAATGTGTATAGGGTCCAGATTCAACCCCCCCTTTATTATTTTATAACATGGTAGACTGACTAGACTGAGAGAATCTTTCTTAAATAAATACACTGAGAGTTGAAGTTTAACCACAAGCTTTTGGCAATTTGTGATTTTTAAAACTCATCCATTCAAGTAGGTGGAATAGTATAAAGCTTGCTGCTTTTAAAAGCAGTAGAATCTGCCAAAATGTAAAGTCAAGGCAATGAAAGGTAATAGTCTTAGAGTCGAAGTACCACTATTGTTAGGAGAAAATAATTGTTTACCTTTATTTTCACTGTGAGTCTGTCTCTGCTGTTGACTTAATACATGACTTTAGTCCAGGCGATTGACCTCCCGCACTTTTATCATCTTTTGAACTGTAATAATAGCAACAATTTTCCTTTTAAGGCAGGTTAGGAAGAACAGCTGCTTATGATAAAGAACATTCTGTTACTGAAGCACTACTTACATGATTTTTTATGAATATTTTTCAAGAAACGCTCTGAATTATAACCATTCAGATTTGGCCTTGAAGAAACCTCTTAAGCTGCTTGTGGTTCGGGAGCTGAATCTGACTTAACCATATCATCTAGGTTTTCTTGTTTGTTTGTTCACTTTTGTTGTCTCAGCTGCAGCATATAATCATGTGGGTGAATAATCATGTTCACTGAAAGAAAGAGGACAGGACTGAGTCTCAGATGGGTTCTAGATTTCATCTAGTTGCAAACCATTCCTTTTTCAAGTTAATAATGGAGAAATTTAATGTGATCTCTCATTTTTCTCAGAGCACTGTCCACATCTCCTCTCATTATTATATTTTTCATGTAATATAATACTATTTCATGTAATACTGCTAAATGCAATAGCAGTAACTAAAGTTTCATGAGCAGTCACTATGAACTATACTATGAGCAGTCACTATGGACTATACTATGCTTTACATGTATTAAATCCTCATAGCAATTGCACTGTGTTTCCCATTGTAGAGCTGCAGAAACTGAGGCACAAAGAGATGAAATAACTTGCCCAAGATGGCATAGAAAGCAAAGAAAGAGAATGGGAGAGATGCATAAAAATTGCTTGCCCTTTCCTCTTATTCATTTCGACAAAAATATTAATTTTGTGGTATATGTTAATTGTTAATTCATCCATCCATCTATTCATTTGTCCATGTTTTATGGTCAATATCTTAATATCTTTTGAGCTTGACCATATGACACGTATTCTGCTAAGTACTTTGCAGAGTTATTTCATTGAATCTTTACCACAATTCTTTTAAGAAGAATCCTACATTTGACTTCATTTTATGGACACAAATAGGCTTAGCAAGGTCAGATAAATATTCAAGGTCATAAAAATAAAAACTTGTGTCATATGACTGTTACAATTTGCTGAGAAACATTAGTGCTTTTCTTTCTTTATCAGGGTACTGACAAATTTGTTATATTGGATTAAAAACACAAAGGTTGCAAACTTCTCACGAGATAGAGTCATGTCACATACTCCTGTAATATTTTGTATGTGCCTTCAGTAGTTGCAGAGGATAATCGAATTACATAGTAATTAAGGACAACAATGTTATTAAATGTCTAAATAATTTCCTTAACATCTAGGACGGTTAATGTAATTTATCATTCAAACCATGACACTTCTGAAAGTGGAATGGTGATCCAATTCACAGAGGGCACTGGCTTAAACTGGAACTGTTGTGAGCTGACCCAGATATGTAGTTGTCCACCAATTAGTTATGGGATATTTAAAGGATGAGTTTTCAGAGCCCGAACATTTTATAGAGGAAGAAATAGTAGAAAAATGTTATTTCAACACCTCTACCATTCCTTTCTCAACAGCACAAAATCTTCCCCTTTTGTTCTTGGCAGAAGCAGAAATGGAGTGTATTAAGCTGTTCGTAGATACTTGAATCTTTGTAACTTAACATTTAGTAAAAGCTAGCATATGTACCAGCCAAATAATTTCTAGATTTAAACTAAAGAGTGGATAAAAATGTGCACCCTGCCTGAGGTTTCTGAAATATCAAGCATTTGATAAATGGATATTACCTTTATATAATCATTGCAATTTTTAGCCTTCATTTTTATATTACATACACACCACCACACATGCACACACACACACACACACACACACACACACACAATTATAATCAGCTAGGGGATGATAAATTCGTGTGTACAAATGGAGTGACTACAAATTAAATAAACCTGAAATATTTATAAACTGCAACACTTAATTCAAGTGTGTTTGTATGTGTGTGTGTATATACATACACATACATATATTACATATAGTATGCATATATAGTATATATACATATATACTAATATATATATTACATATAGTATGCATATACTATATACACACACACTATATATACGCATACTATATGTAATTATATATATGTGTGTGTATATATATATATATATATATATATAGAGAGAGAGAGAGAGAGAGAGAGAGAGAGGGGGGGAAATAGGGCAAAACCAAAGTTACCTTGCATGCACAACATCAGCTTTCATTTTGAATTATAAAAAGCAAGAGATTGTGCACAAATTTCCCTATGCATCAGTTATACCAAAGTAATTTTATTTCCTGTAGAAAACTGATCTAGTTGTGGCCTAATAGCAACTAATGACTGGTAAGGGCTCCATTCAGTACCAAATATTCTTAGTATTCTTGCTTTAGAAATTACTATAGGCATAGCTTATTAGGGCATTAGTCCCTGACTAGGTAAATACTAAAAGCTCAATCATTGTGTGATGAAACAGTTATTTTCAAGTAGCTGTGGGAAAATCTTGTAAATCTAAAAACCTCCTGTAAATCTAAAATCTCCTCCACCAGCAGGCAAAGTGAGTATCTAGTGCATGTAAGCTACATAATTTGAGATGAATGGTGTCCACTGGGAACCTGAAAAGACTGCAAAAGTCCAAATTAGACATATAGCTGGTGTGAGCAGGAGTGATGCTCCTGTTTTTGCTTTGTGTTTAATAGCTAAGTTGTATTTGCGAAAGATTTATGAAGTCCTTCTGTGACTGTTCAATTAGAATTTGTGCAAATGCTCTCATAGGTGTTGTACCACTGACCCTACAAACACACCCACAACCTCCATATGCACACACATGCTCCTGTGTTTCTTGGTAATGTTTCTCTATTAATATTAGATCTCAGCAATAATTCCAGAAATAGAAAAATATTTAAATGTGGGTAAATTATTTATAGCCAATGTTATTTTTTACCCATGTCTTCCTGTCTTGAAAGAGCACACAAACATCTGGAGGCTTGTGCAGCTCAGCAACAATGTAATGGAGACAAGTTTTTACCCTTTAAATTCTGCTCCAATAAAGCAGTGGCATTTTCTTCAGGAAAAGTTGTGGTAAAATGAGTGAAAAACAAGATACCCCTTTTGCAGAACTGGTCTGCAAATGCAGATACTCAAGAGAGTTCTCCAAAAGCATTTGATATTACACAGCTAGTCCACAGGCAGATCCTGATTCAAATGCTTAACACCTGAGGTGAAACTTGCCTTCTGCATTCAAAGTCTGGTCCAGTTACCTTCATTCCACATTTGCAGAAAAGTCATTTCCAAAAAATCTCATTTGTAGAGTATTGCTACCTACACCATGAAAATATAAAACTTTCTTATAAGACAACTGTCTAGGAGATTTACCTTACCCATGATCTTTTCCTCAAGCTTAGACTGAATTAGATATACCCACTAGCCTGTAGGATGGAAAATGAGTATCTAGTTCATGGTTGATTTTTTAAAAAGAAAGCAAACAGACAAAAAAACAACTCTGTTTCTTTGCCCCAAACCTCCTACCCACTCTGACAACAATAACTCCTCTACGTGTTGTATAAGCCACACACTTTATTTCGCAAAAAGATGATTGAATCTGTGGGCTTTATCATTTATTGAATGTCCTCAGTGAAGTGAAGAGGTTGAATTTAGGTGTGGTTATCTCTAATTTTGTTTCTTTAAGTTGTGGAGCAAATGTTAAGAAATAATTTTGTGTACTAATTTTTACTACAATCTTTGTTTTGCTTACCCACTCACACTTCTGATGTACAAACCTCTTAAAATTAACCCTTAGACCTGAGTTAGCATTAAATATCTTACTTTGAATGTGGCATAAGTTTTCTGTTGCTACTGTATCATTAGCACACACTTAGTGGTTTAAAACAATACAAATTTATTATCATACAGTTCTGTAGATGAGAGGTCCAACATGGTCCTCACTGAGCTAAAATCAAGGTGTAGACTAAACTGCATTCCTTCTGGTCTAGAGACTCTGGGAGAAAATTTGAAAATCCATATCCTCACCTTTTCCAGCTCCCAGAGTCTTCTTCATATCTTGGCTCATGATCCCTCTTCTGGATCTTCAAAGCCAGTAATATCTGGGTGATTTTTCACATTGTACCACTCTGACTCTGTGTCTGTCATTCTTTCTCTGACTCTTTTTTTGCATTTTTATTTTATTTATTTTGAGACAAAGTTTCACTCTTGTAACCCAGGCTGGAATGCAATGGTGTGATCTCGGCTCACTGCAACCTCTGCCTCCCAGGTTCAAGTGTTTCTCCTGTCTCAGCCTGCCGAGTAGCTGGGAGGACAGGTGCCCACCACCATACTTAAGTTTTGTATTTTTAGTAGAGACAGGGTTTCACCATGTTGGCTAGACTGGTCTCGAACCGCTAACCTCAGGTGATCTGCCCACCTTAGCCTCCCAAAGTGCTGAGGTTATAGGCATGAGCCACCACACCCAGCCACTTAAGCACTTTCAAACACCCCTGTGATAGCATTGGGCCCACCTGATAATCTAGGAAGGATAATCTTCCTATTTTAACATTAGCTGCTGATCAATCTTAACTCCATCTGCATCCTTACTTTCCCTTTGCCATGTAAAGAAATATGTTCACAGGTCCTGGGGATTAGGGTGTTAACATCTTTGCAAGATCACAATAATCATGTGCTGCATATCCTCACAGCTATAATCTCAGAATTTCCGTAAGAAAATCACAGTACTCTAAATCTGCTTTCCCCATTGTTGAGCTCTCAGGTTGTGTTACATCCAAGATGCTAGATGTAAGTTCTTGTGCTCCCAGGTCTGTTTCTCTACATCTATATTACAATCATTCATAATCCCCATTGCCTGGATCACTGGAGGAAGTGCAGAATATTGATATAATGTATTTTCATAATTATTAACTACTGATTGCTCTTATTAAAGGAAAGGTCTTTTCATAAATATTCTCATTCATTGCACCAAAGATTTGAAGTGGCTTTTGTTATTGTTCCTATTTTGCTATTTTTAGGTGAGAAAACTAATGCTCAGAGAAACTAAGGACAGTAATAATAAACTTGGCACTGAAACTCAAACCCAAGTCCCCTGCCTGCACACCTGTGTTGTCTGCCATGTTCTCCACCATTAATAGCTCCATGTAGGATGGGCTGCTGAGCTCTCATATTCAGATTCCCCAGCGCAGAATCCCTGCAGTTCATGAAGGATTATCATTATTTCTCATCCACATGCTTCAAACTCTGAGTTTCTCTTGCCATTGGTAATTCTCTCACTATTGCTAAAGCCCCTGTAAGCTTGTCTTTCCACTCATGCCTCTGCCCACTTTTGCAGGTTAGCAGGCTTATTCTGACTGCAGCCATGATCTTTTTCTCTTCCAATAGAAGGGAGGAAGAGAGGGAAGGAAGGAGGGCAGGCAGGCCTTATTAGAGCTGTGGAAAGCTTTAGTGCCCTTCTCTCACTGATACCTGCTGTTTTGCTTTTGTTAGAAATCACCACCAGCCTGACAATATCAACCTGCAATCTACAGCCACAATCAGATCACACTCTTATTTCCTGGGATTCTGAGAGGGACTGAGGCTTCAGAAAGTTATAAATATAACACTTTGCAAACTGAACTGAATGCCCAGGGAGAAACCCCCTGCAATTAGCAACAGGACTTTGTGCTGATTAGATACAATGCTTTCAAAGAGTTCAGAACATGTGTTATCAGAGATTCATGACATACCCCCTACCCTCGCTGAAATTCCTCCCTTTACACAAAATGCTTTAGATACAGGTTAGATCCTTCTTAGTGAACCCACTTTAAAATTACATTTGTAAAGTATTTTTGAAGTTTCAGGTTTCTTTTACTTAAACGATTTTATTGAATTCTTACAGCCTTCTATAAAGTAGCAAAGACAATTGCAAGCAACCGCTTTTCATAGATGAAGATGTGTAGGCCCATCTTTATACAGCTTGTGAGTAGCAGTGCTAAGAATATAATCCAATCTCCAGGTTTCCAATTTGATTCTTACTTCCCTAGGCCATATTGTTCTCATCACTAACTACTCTTTTTCTCTTACTACCTTTCCCACCTCACTGCAAGGGGCTTGAAAGGGTTAAAGTGTCAATAGACTTAAGATCAGAGAGCTGTCTTTTAAAATAAAGCTTTAGTGACAACATAGTTACCCAGATTATACTTGCATTAGCTCAGATGATTGTTCTCAATATAAATTATTCTTCCTTTTCAGATTACTGGTGTATCAGTCAATATGCATTGTCTGTAAACTTGGTTAACAGTCTTGTGCTAAGCGCTAGGAGAGACTGCAAAAGAGAAGAGACATCATTACTATTGTCACAGGGCTTACATTGAGGGGGCAGAAAAAGTGGAATCTATAGATTGGAGAGAACCACTTTTTTTTTTTCTTTAAAGAAATGCATTGTGATTATAAGAGCAATGGTAATTCAAAGAATGGAATGAGTAGCAATGGAGCATGAACTGAGCTTAAAGAATTAAAGTAAGGGGAAAGTAGGAAGACAGGTTTTAGTTTATTTTTGTTTTAAGTCGGGTGACAGCTTTAACAAAATCTGAATGAGGAAATGTCTACGAATAACTGTCAGGACGTTCTGGCAGCTTTCAGATTCTGAGAAACCTGATCCTTAGATCCATCTTCCCACCTTTTGATGGATGACAAGGCCTCAACCTACACCCCTTGAAAAATTTGCCATTTAAGTCTTGCCGGTAGGCGGAGTCTGCAATCCCTCAGTTTTTGAATGTTAGTTAAAATGACCACACTGCTTCTCCACCAGTGCTGTCTAGGATGCTCAGTCCTCTCTCCTGTCTCTATCCACACACATTATTGGAGGGAATAAAACTGCTTTGCATATAATGCAGTGGCCTACTACTTTGCCAGAGAACATAAATGTGAATTTTAAGTAAAAGCTTTGTTATGCATACCTTATTACATAAAAATTCCAGTACCCTCATACTACAGTAGATCTATCATGTTTGTCTCTTTTTTTCTTTCTCTGAACACACAAGAAGATTATTATTCCTTGTCTTTTTCTTGAAAATGGACAGGATCATTCTGGCCAATGTATTATAGGTAGTGACATTTGTCACTTTCAGACAAGAGCATTTATTAATAATTATTCCCACAGGACCCTCAGATATTCTTCTTCACTATGACCCAGTACCGGCAAAATTCAGCCTAATTCCTGTCATGAGGATGATAGGAAGCTGAGCATTCTACCTACATGTGATTGACAGTTTTGATGAGAAATTAACTTTGTTTGCTTAAGCCACGAAAATGTTGCAGTTGGCTTATTTTGCAGCATAACCTAACCAATTCTGAGTGATACCCCAAGTACACATTTCTTTGAACAAATAGGTGGAATATATTCAGTTTACTTCAATCCAATGCATGATTCTTACCAGCCCCTCCTATTTTCCTTAAGGTTCTCAACTTGCATGTTCATTCCAGTCATAATGATGATGCATTGTTTCCAGGCCCCTCTACAAGTTGGCAGCTGTTTTGCTAAATAATTTTTGTGGAGAGGAGAATTATGTTATCAACGAAATTAGGAAGCTGGAAAACTGGACCTTGAACCAGACAGTTGAGAACACATACGTCTGTGGATCTCCTAAATACTACACATTGTTCCATATGTCTAGATCAAAGGAAGTGATCTCTCCTTCCATTTGGGAATTACTGGGTAATTCCTACCACTGCCCCCAACAACCTCCCATTTCCCCCAACTAAGTTATAAACCTTGTCTTGTTAGAATATTCCTTAGAGGAAGTTAGTTAAGATACAAATCTAACTTTTCTAAATAGGCCAGTATATGTAGGCTGGGGAATGGAAAACTAAACTTTTTACATTTGTTCTTCCTGCTTCTTCAAGGTACACTTCCTTTCTCTTTCCCTTAAAGTTCTAGCTGCTTCTGCTCGTTAGATACCATTTTCATTATTAGAGCACACTTTGTTGCCATAGCAATTCTTTCCCACTCTCCCATTTTACTGCACTTATAGTTGCCACAGGCAAAAGAGAAGGGATGGGGGTGGGAGGAAACATGATTTTATTTTCTCTCAAGTAGCCAGGTTTTCTTCTAATCTGAGAACATTTTAACTCCGCCTAAAAGGGAGCAGTCTTACAACCAGAAATAGCATCAGAGGTGGATTGCATGGAAAGACAGATTGCTGCTGTCTAGGCTGTGACTAGCACAGTGCAAGGTGCTTTCCTGGATCCAGGTGGAATGACATCATTCTGTATTAATTTTTCTGTAATGTCATATTCTGTGTTAACTTGTAGGCTTCCACATTGACATAAACAGAAAAAAATGCTACATAGGACTTCTATCATTGATAAAAGTCAAAGACGAAGCAGAAATTGAAAGATTTTACCAAATTCCCTTCCAAGGGTCACCAAGCACAGAACCTCATGATGACCATGAACTCCAAGGCTGTAATAATAATAATAATACTTTAAATGGGCATAGTACCTTTGTGCTTTTAATGTATTTTTACATGTGTTGCCTAATTTTTCATTTGTAGTTGTTAAATGGTACTCCCTCTTTGAAGGATTCTCTATTAACTACATTTCATTTTGTCTTCATCTATTTGTCAGTTTCTAGACGAATACTTTCTTGTCTCCCACTGACATAGTATGGAACAGACAGCATCTTAAACTATCTGATTCTGCTACTATTTCACATGCATCAGTCCTAACCTACCAGGCAGAATTTGCTATTTGGGAATCCCTTTTTCTTTTCTTTTCTTTTCCTGATGGAGTCTTGCTCTGTTGCCCAGACTGGAGTGCAGTGGCATGATCTTGGCTCACCACAACCTCTGCCTCCTGGGTTCCAGCGATTCTCCTGCCTCAGCCTTCAGAGTAGCTAGGACTACAGATGTGTACTACCATGCCTAGCTAATTTTTCTATTTTTAGGAGAGATGGGGTTTCACTATGTTGGCCAGGATGGTCTTGAACTCCTGACCTAATGAACTGCCCATCTTGGCTTCCCAAAGTGCTGCGATTACAGGTGTGAGCTACTGTGCCTGGCCAGGAATCCATTTCTTAGATAACTTTTGTGATCCACATGGGAATCACCTTAATGAGAAGCGTTCTGTAAACTTTGCAGTTTGATTGAAATTCATATTTTTCATCCATTATTGTGGTTATATATTATATACTTAAAAATTTAAAATTATCTATTACAAGCCAATGACTTTAGTTACATGTAGATTAAAAAGTACAATTAAGTTTTCTGTCTCGGCATGATATTAAACATAATCAAATTTTATAAATACTTCTTAAATATTTTTGCAGGAGGAAAAATCTGCTACTTTCAACTGTAATTTTGAAATGTTCAAATATGTATAGACAAGCTGCTGTATTTTATATAAATGAATGTATTCATAGAACAAACTTTAAATTTCAGAAAACAACACAGATTGCAGGAGTTTAAATTTCTGTTCATATTCCAATAGAAATGAGTAATGTGACCATTTTGGGAATAGTGGCAAATTATTGAGGAGGAGTGCATTTCTACACTTGCCTAAGATTGCTATTTTGTGGAGAAGCATTTGTGGTCTGGTGACTCAAGACTGGGAGAAGTAGGTAGCTACCAGTTCTCCATTCTAAATTCAGCTTTCTTTGCTCCATCTGTCCTGGACTCATGTTCAGATCTTGTCTAGGTAACACTACCCTCTACTGGTGGAAGCAGAATTCCTCCTCACTTCTTTAATCCAACAGCAATGTGTTGTAAAATTTAGACTATTAGAGACTTTGGGGATTATTTTACAGGTGAGGAAACTGAGACCCGGAAAGCACAACAGTCAGGGGTATGATTTGATAATTTATGTCAGAAATCAGTAAAAGAACTCTGCCTTTCTTACTCTTAGTTGGCTATTTACTTTCCCCAAAATTACAGAGTAGCACTGAGGTTCTGAAAACAACATAAACTCTAAATGTAATACTTGAAGCTATGGGAACATTTGTTAAGTACTAACTGTTTATTTCTGCATGAATTATTTGTGCTATTTAAATCTAGGTCGGGTGAATTATTCAAGATACATCATAGACCTCTGCATTATCTTTAAAATGACTCAAATACACTGCTTTTTCTTCTTTTTAAAATGTTTGATCATTTATTGCTTTAACAAGAACATGCCTTCAAATTGAATTTTGTCCTAAGAGTCTTTGGAAATTTAGTAGATGAGCACATTTGAAGGGCAGGGTTTTTCCAGAGGACCTTAGCTGGTACCCTTTCTTCTTGCACATTGTCATGATGCTATTGTGTGTTTAGCTCTACCAACCTAGAGTTGGCCATATGAATAGATGGAGAAGGCAGCCATTCACATGACACAAGGGAAATTTGAGGAATAAAAATGCCGCGTGACCTAAATGACAGCAACTTTGCACATCTTCATAATTCAACATCTATCAATCTCACCTCTCTAGCACACAAAGAATCTAGAAGTAGGGAATAAAGGCAACGAAAACCTGTAGACCTCATGCCCTCACTTAATGTCTACATTCTCTTCTTTTACACAAATCCTCTAAAATTGGTTCAAAATGTCTGAAAACAGCAAATTATGGAGCAGGAATAGATGGTAGTGGTGTAATGATCTGCTTCAGGAATATGCACACATAACAGTACAATGTAATAGTTCATCACCTGACAGAAAAGAGAAGACAAAAGGAATACGTGCAACTAAAGGTATTGTCATCCATGCTTCCTTGCAAGGAACCGAAATTCATACATATTTCAGGAAATTCTAATAGTTTGTTTTATAATAATGACCTAAAATAGTCGAAAAATTGTGTCCCATTTAACTCAACTTAGAGTGAGGGACTGCTCCATATTTTCCTCTTATTTGTATTTGTATTCAAAAATAATTGCAATTAATAGGAACTTTATTAATTTATCCTCAGCTGTTCAGAAAATTCAACTATACAGAAGAAGCTATAGACGTAAGAGAATATATTAGTTCTTTGGGATTGCCGTAGTCAAATGGACAATTGTTTTATTCAAGCCATTCAATAAAAATATATTGAGTGCCTAGTCTACTACGTGCCAGGCAATGTTCTAGTCACTAGAGAAGCTGTAGATATCAAAACAGATCCAAATCCTGGTTCTTCTTGATTTTTAATTTCAGTAGAGAAGGCACACAATAAACAAAACAAATAAGTAAATATATGCAGAATGTGAGATGGTAAAAAATTATTTGAGAGAATATAAAACAAGAAATAGGGATATCAAGTGCCAGTGAGGGTAAAAAGAAGTCAAAATTGTAAATAGGCTAATGAGAAGCGGTTTCTCCAAGAAGTGATGTGAGGAACAAAACCCTAAAGGAAGTGAGGAAGCAAGCCATGCATGTATATAAAGAAAGACTCTATTGTCATACCTTGTACCTTCACATCATCATTAAAAGCAATCTTTCAGTAATCTCAATTTTAGTCACTCTATATTTGACCACTATTGCTTTTATTTGCAGTTCCTTCTTTGTGCTTCTTGACTCCTATAATTCTTGGACCTGACATTGATTTTACATTGATTCCACTTTCTTTTCACTGACTTCCAAGCCTAATTATGTCCTCACTTCTCTTTAAATTCCATGTCAACCATTATCACCACTCCCTAACACCAACACTCCATTGACTCTTCTTGGTTTTTATTTTTTATTTTTTGTTGGTGGTGGTCAGGCTGGTCTCAAACTCCCAACCTCAGGTGATCCGCCCTCCTCAGCCTCCCAAAGTGTTGGGATTACAGACGTGAGCCACCACGCCCGGCCCAAGATGTTTTCAGATGTACTTTAAGTTTTAAGGAGCACGATGGACTCTGAAGGGCACACTGCTAAGCATTTTAAAGTCTTTCATTTATAAACAATTTATTAAGCTCCCACAATGCGCTGGGCACTGTGCAAGGCTTAAAGTTATTACTACGCAGCAAAGCAATATTTCAGCATTATTTTAGGGGTCAATTAAAGCTTGTGCAGATTAAATAGCTAAAAACAGGCTCAGCCACGATATGAACCATGGTCTCTGGTACTCTAAAACATCTAAAACAGCATTTCCCCATAGCACCACGCTGCTTTTAAGTATAGATTTTTGATATTTTATTGTTTTCATCATTTTTTCTTTTTTTGTTATTATACTTTAAGTTCTGGGGTACATGTGCAGAATGTGCAGGTTTGTTACATAGGTATACACCTGCCATGGTGGTTTGCTGCATCCCTCACCCCATCATCTACATTAGGTATTTCTCCTAATAAATCCAAGTCATCCTGTACTTTGTGTCTATAGTCTATCTCTTTAAATTAAGAAAGACTAACCTCGACCAGGCTCTTGATGTTGCTCAGAGGTCATACTTTTATGTTCTAGTCCATTTCCTTTTCCATAGACCCAAATGAATATTCCACTCTCTTTCCCATCTCATTTTAACTCCAATTCACTCTCATTTTTATGCCATTCTTCCAGCTTCACCAAGAAAATAGAATCAATTAGAAAAAAAGTTTGACAACCCCCCACCATCACACTCAATAGCTACTAGCATCGGGGCTGCCTTCTATTCTATTACGAAGAATGACATGTTTGTGCTGCCATCTAACACAAATCCCTTTTTTGCCCGCTATCTCATCAGATTTTGCTAATCCAGAATCTGCACTGCAGCAACCCTCTCCAGCAATCTTTCTCCTGTATTGTCTCTCTCTCTACTGAATCCTCCTTATCAGCCTGCAAACAAACCTGCTCTTGAGCCTAGGTCTCTACCAACTCATTTGCTCTATAGCAGTATTCCCCAAAAGAGTTGCTATACTTATTGCATCTGATTCCTCTTCCCATTCTTCTTTAAAAAAAATTTTAATTAGCCTTTCACTCTGAGTAGCTTCCTAAAACTGCTTTCTCAAGGTCACCAACAGCCTTTATTTTGGTAAATCCAATGATTAGCTCCCAGTTTTCATCTAGATGGACTTCTCTATACCACCTGACTCAGTTTGCATTGTCTATTAATTCTTCCTTTCATTGCCTGCCATCTAGTAGGTCCTAAAGGGATGTTAGTGGAAATTCATTGAGGTTTAGAACCCTGAATCTGTGGAGTACTGCAGTAAAAATTACATTAATATAGTATTTTAATATTGAAAATAATGTATATATTATGTACTTTAATCTTTACAACAATCACAGGTGAAAAGTATGTTTCAATGAACTATCTTAAGAAAAAAAGGACAAAGATAGAATAAGATACATGTTTGTGGCTTATCAGCAGCAGAAGTATGTCTATGCTGGACAGGGCACACTGGATAATGGGGGTTGAGTAGAGGTGTGTAGTGCAGGGTGCTAGAGAGGGAATCTTGCCTAAGAGAGGAGAGAACATGAAAAAAAAAGAGGCTAATTTTGCCCTATTCGTCATTTTACTCCCAAACTATTTTAAAGTATAAGACATGCTAATATGAAAAGTTTAAAGTAACAGGGCAGAATCTTTGAGGTTGATTATAGGAATGAAAATAAAAAGCTGTTGAACTCTGCCCTTATTCCTAATGAAAAACCACAAAATATGCTCTAATGTCCAATTATTGCTCCTTCTTTGCAAATACCCATTTATTAAAAAAAAAAAAAAAAGGTGTGAGGACATTACAATTTAGTGCCCAACGTTTTTTACCCTGAATCTCTAATATTGCAAGAGGATCTGGAACTCACTAGAGTTCTCTGCAGAGACTGACCTAAGAAGGTTGCCTTCATCAGTATTTCTAGAGTTAGTCTTTGGGCACAAGGAAGTCAGGGCAATAATTATGGGAATAAAAATAATTGCTTGGTAACTACCCCCGGTCCCTGTATCACACACACTTACCCCAGTCCTGCCAAATCAAATTCATAAACAGATAGTCTATAGCTCTTATACGGCAACAGTTGCCATTTGTTGGAGCTGGTAAAACATTCCACAGAGCATCTTTCCATGAAGATTTAACTTTTGTCTTTCTTTGATCTGAAGCTGATAGAGAATAACGCCTAGACAAATTAATAATAAAGACATCCCATTACTGTCATTTACTTCCACACATATAAGGATAAAAAGACCATCCTCACATGAAATTGTAATGCTGATTACTTTTATCTGCTCACTTTAAATCCAATCACTTAACACAATTCATCAACATTCAAATACATGGATGATTGCAATTTCACAAAGTAAGACAACACAATTCAGTGCCTTGACACTGCATTTGCTATCATTTATGGTAGTCATAACCTCAAGTATTAGAGGAGAAAAGGTATATCTAACAAAAGGTATATCTAACAGCTCAAGGAACTGTGCTGCTTTTACATAGTGTTTCATTTTAATGTTATAAATTTATTTTATGCTATACACCTAGACAAATTCTAAAAGAATCAATGATGTCGGTAGGTGCTGTGCCCACTCTGGCCTCTGCCTCTTGCTCACTCTTTTGTTTTATTTTATTTTATTTCTTTTTGTGAGACAGAGTCTCACTCTGTCGCCCAGGCTGGAGTGCAGTGGCACAATCTGGGCTCACTGAAGCTTCCACCTCGTGGGTTCAAGCAATTCTCCTCCCTCAGCCTTATGAGTAGCTGGGATTATAGGTGCCTGGCACCATGCCCAACTAATTTTTGTATTTTTCGTAGATATAGGATTTCACCATTTTGATGAGGCTGGTCTCAAACTGCTGACCTCAAGTAATCCGCCTACCTTGGCCTCCCAAAGTGGGGATTACAGGTGTGAGCTACCACTCCCATCTAATAGTTCACTATTTTAAATCTTACTTTATCAATCTTTATATGATCTGCAATTCTGATAAGTCCACAGTCTATTTTTGATTTGTGTTCACAGACTTGTTTAAATAGAGACACAGAACCTATCAGAGGTATTGGTGTCTGAACCAGAAGTGCCTTTACGCTAGTTTCTTCTCTGAGCCTGGGTTTCCTCATATATAAGCTATCTCCATGAGATTATTGTTGGAGCTAAATAAGATAATGTAAGCCAGAGCCATTGGACCTTGTCCTCTCTTTCTCTTGCCTGGGGATACCCCAGAAGTGTCCATTAAAGAATCAAGAATGTATTTTACTCACAAAAGAATCTTTCCTTATGTTTTCCTTTTTACCTCTCTTTTTCCACAGAAGTCATCATAATAGAAATGGAAATAATAATTCAAGACAAATAACCTATAATCTCTTTATTCATAAGATATACTTATTCATTCAGTATATATTGTTTAAGCATCTATTATGTGCCAGGCATTGTTCTGGGTTTTAGGACCATAGCAGTAAATGAAACAGACAAGAATTCTTACCCTCAAAGAACTTAAATATGGACAGCTTTTATGTTTTTTTGTTTCTTTCAGTTCTCCTTTATATACAGAAAATAATGTATAGTTGCAATAACAGTATCCATGCCTTCTATGTTGCTTCTTTCATTAAATATTGGATTTTACAGTGTTCACATTGCCAAACTTTATAATTATAAACTTATATGTCATATAGTATGTTACATTATAAATATGCTATAATTATAAATTTTATGTCAATATAATATTTCATACACAGTAATTATTCAGTTCTCTAACATTGGAAATTTAGCCCCAGCCCTACACCCTGCTGTGATGAAAATTCCTGTGTGTTTACATTTTTTCCTACTGATTTCCTTTGTATAATTACATCAAAGTGGGATAATTGATTCAAATTATAACAATATGATATTGGTTGTATCATTTAAGTACAAGTTAAGAAAAAAGTCCAACTCATCATTCACTTAGCAGGTTTTCTCTGCATATTTTGAATGGTGGCTTCTGCCAGCTCTAACTTTACTAGATCCTTATAACAATTTCAGGAAAAGAGACAGAAGAGAGTGAGGAGAGAAAGAGAGAGAGAAAACACATCCTTGAACCAATCAGTGTGGATCATGTGCATATATACAGGGAACAGGGGAGAGTCAACCCTATCCAAGTAACATGGACTGAACAAAATTTTTCTGAGTTAATTCTCCAAAGAGATGATGGACACACCAACATATAAACAGTTCCATTATAAATATTTACATAAATGTTTAGGCAAGTTGATATTTCTTTAGAGACAGAGTCTCACTGTGTCAACCAGGCTGGAGTGCAGTGGTGCGATCTCAGCTCACCACAACCTCTGCCTCCTGGGTTTAAGTGCCTCCTGCCTCAGCCTCCCAAGTAGCTGGGACTACAGGCACCCACCACCATGCCTGGCTAATTTTTGTATTTTTAGTAGAAACAGGGTTTCACTATGTTTGCCAGTCTGGTCTTGAACACCTGACCTCGTGATCCACCTGCCTTGGCCTCCCAAAGTGCTGGGATTACTGGTGTGACCACCATGCCCAGCAGATAATGATTTATTAAACATATATTGTTTGCTCTGAAAAATATAAAGCAAAGGGAAACTTGCCCTGAATCTTCAGTGGTCCATAATCAGTCTGAAAGTTGCACACATACACTTGTTGCCCTAGAAGGGATATCTCTCAATTCTACTGATGAAGAATCTGAAGTCTAAAATTACAAAGTAACGTGACTAGCCCACATAGGTAGATTACAATGGAGCTTGTTCTAGCACTGAGTGTTTTGGCATTTTATATCAGATCTCAATCTAGACCTGAAGTCTTCTTCACATACAAAGCAACGAGGAAGGATAGGAGATGTGAAGTAATTTATTACTCAAATTTGTGAAACATACATAGACTGCTACAGGAATTCAAACTATATTCAGTTACAAGAGGAAGAAACACAGACAAATTTTTGCCACAAGTCTCTTGAAAACAATGACGGGATTTCTGAAGCAGAGGGTGTGTGACAAAAGATAATCAAGATTGGCAGAGTAGGTCCGGGTTGTGTGAAGGCCACAAATATGGAGTGCATGAATTTGAATGTGATGTCGTAAATGGTGGCAGGTCATTGTCATTTCTCCAACAGGAGAATAGCACAAAGAAAACAGTATTATATAATCAGCAAAAAGCAACATTGTCTTGCTCTGGGGAAGCTGAAGGACCTGGAAACAGATTTTCATTTTACTGAGCTTTCACAATTGTTATTAAATCTCAAAACTTCCTTTTTCTCAGAGCATGAAGAATATAAAAAAAAACTAAAGCAGGATTAAGCCCAGTGCACTGATGAAGAATACCTGAAATGGAACACGCTCAGTCACCTCAACAGGTTTGACCCTCACATGACAAAAATTCAGCCTCGAGGATCCCCAGGAAGAGGGGGTGGCAATCCTTAATGATAGGAAAAGTTATTTCTGCTCCCAGACTTTCCTAATGCAGTCCTCTATTCCAGGTAATTAGGCTTCTAATTATTAAATGAGGCAGCATTAACAATCTCCTGACATTTCAGCCCAAAGGCCAGAGTACAGATGAGAAGATTTTACTTTTTTGCATATCTTTTCCTTTTCTTTAAATTGAAGGTTATTAAAACTGACCCACTGGACAGGCCTAAGAATACACCCAGTTCCCTTTGGAGGACTTGGGTGTGGTAGTAATTAGACACTATTCAGGCTGTTGGACTCTGATTGATAGACTGAAAAAGTAAATTCAAATAAACTTCACTTTATATTTGTTTGCCTCCAACCTAACTACAGGATACTGCCTGGACTGGTATATGTACTCAGTAAGCATTTGAATAGTAAATGAATGAACCACATATAACAGTTGCTTATTTAAAAACTGGTAATTGCCTTTTTACTGGTTTACAAGTTTTCTGTCTCTGAATGTTTGTGACTAGAAGTCAGTAAGGCAGAACAGTGACTTTTCTCTCCACCACAGTAGGAAGAGCTATGGAAAAGAAGAGAAAGAGAAAGAAGAAAGAAGTGTTAACCTCACTGTAGAGAAATATGCCAGATGAGCCTTTGTTATCCTTAGTTATTGAAAAACCTCCTGTCAGTTGTAATAATGGTTTTCAAAGCTATAAACAGAATAAAGAGATAAGTGAAGATGTCATTGTTTTGTCATATGTCCCATTTTTAAAGCTTAGCATAGTAGCTAGCACATAGGAGACACTCATGCATATTTGTAAAATGAATAGAATATGGTCACTTCCTTCAGGAATTTTATAGCAAGAGAGATGAAACGCCAGGGAATTGTTAAAACTTAGAAATCTTACATAGCTTACTACTCAATTAATCGTCAATTCATGCATATTTAATCAGCCATGAATTCATCTACTGAGCCATTTCCCAGAATAGATGCTCCTGTGTCCAAAGGAAATCCTGAGAAACTCTGGGGAATTTCTCCCTCTGTGTCTACATCCATGCAGACGTTTGCAGAGTAGGAGAGATTTGGGGTGGGAAGGGTAAATCAGAAGATCATATATTGCAGTTTAGTTGGATAAATAATACATATACTTGTGAAATAATGACAGAATAAAAGCATAAATGGAAAAATTCCCCAATGGAAAACTTTCATTCTTAGATAATTGCCCTGAAACACATGACAAAAGCTTGGGAAAAGGCATCAGATTTGTGAGATATACATAGCTAGTTATAGCCTTAGTAGCTTTCATTTTGAAAAAATTATTTTGCAAATATAGCTCACTACTAAGATATCCTGAGTATCCAAACCAGATGGCCTAAGATTTACTACCTCAAATATGCAGCCCACATGTCCACTGAATTGTGTAAGGGGCTGAGGATGTTAGATAACAACCCAAAAAACATAAACGCCCTTGAAGTCAGAGAAAATTGTATGAAAATATGTAGCCTTCTACAGATTTAAAATGTTTAAAACACCTTAAAAATGTAACACATGCAAATTAATATAAGAAATGTTAAAGTGGTTTTAGATTAACATGTTATAATGCAGAAGTGGTAGATGGATCCCTTGATACATGAATAATCAAGAGTGCAGGCAGGATTTATAATTTGGCAGAGCTAATACACAGAGCTATAAATACTGGTCTAACATCAAGAATTCAGCACAGCTGTATCGATGTCTTCCTGTGGAAGCTCATAAGTTTTTTCTGTCTTATTTTAGGACAGAAGAGTACATAGATAGGTGAATCAGAGATGTATATTTATAGTTCTATTTCTATTTGATACCAGAGCTTGCATCAGAGCAAAATCAAACATTTTAAAAGGTAATTTGCATTTTACATTCTTAGTGCTCAACACTGAAAAGTCTTCTGCATAATATTGTTCCATATTCTTTGTATCTTGCCTTACCAATTAATACCAGTTTAATTGGTATTCATTGAATAATACTGCATTCATTCAACAGACATTGACCGAGTTCCTACTATGTGCCAGATGCTGTGCTAGACTCTGAACGTGTATGAAAATGACTGAGATAGAACCCATGCCCTGTTGGAGTTCACAGCTTTCGAAGATTCATTTAGTTTAATTTCGTTTTAAGTACTCATCAGAAAAATGGCTAGTATGTTTAAGTAAGAGCAAATTCCTGGAGGAGGTTGATGTGGACACAAAATATGAAGAAAAATGCAGAAAATTAAACTAGAAAAAGTATTAGACATGTTCTTGTTAATGGATGGTCAATAGAGAGATAAATTTGAGTTTTAAATTGCGGTATGCAAAATGAGAAATGATTGTTATATTTCAAAATAAGACCTTGATAGGCACAGAGGGGATGGATTGGAAGAAAGACTGGAGATAGATTATCAGGGAAAGTTTTGACATCTTTAAGGGATATTGAAACTTTGGGACTAAGACTGCATAAATATGAGAATAGAAAAGAAGAATATTCTCAAGCATTTTTAAGACAGATTTGACAAAAATCTTACTAATCAGTATGGAATTAGGAAATCAGATGTGTATGGATTCTGATTAAAGCAAGAGGAGTTGCTGGCATAGTTTAAATAGAAACATAAAATAAGAAAATAAAAGGCCAATGGCTGACTTTAGAGAAAGCTCAATATTTAAGAGACCAAGAAGAGGAAAAGGAACAACTGAAGAATCTGGAAGAGAACTATACTTTATTATAGGTGAATACAGTGAAAGCAAGTCCAAGAAATTAAGCTCAAGAATTACTTATTATATAAAACTGGAACTCCAAACAGTCCACTCTAACCTTGTAGATTTCAGGATGAGAAAAAGAACTTGTCCAGTGAATTTTCTTATGTAGTGGCAGAGCTCGAGCCCAGTGTTTTGATTTCACGGTCAATTTTTTACTTGCATTATACATTTTTCTTAATATTTAAACATTAAAGTTGACTTGCCATTATATCTTTCCCTTTCTCTTCAGTCTTATTTGTGTCTTCTGGAAAGGAAATTTTAATTTAATAATATATTTCCTTTCTTGATATACTCAGATTCAGCCTTGATCTGAGATTTTAAAGCTTGAGTTCAAAATATGTCCCTGAGCATGTTCCTAAATAGCTCTGCAGCTTAATTCCCCAGTTGCAAAATTAAAGGTTGATCTAAATGATCTTTAGTATTCATTTTTATCTCTGGTATCTTAGCTACCTCGTCAGATATTTGATGAGCAACAATCACTAGGAGTGTTCCAATCTGTGTGGGGACAGATTAAGGAACAATAGTCCACAAGCAAATTAGAAGCATCTCCAAGACTTTTCCAACTCTGGAAGGTCATGGTATGTTTTAGAAATATTGATCCTTAGACTACAGCTGGGGAATAGTCTGGGGCTTTTGCTGGTGATAGCAATGTCTTATCATATGATTCTGACAACATATAATATAGCTTATTTTACCATGTTTGCTATTTTCCTATTTTTGTATCTTTGGGAAAATAACTGGCCAAATTAGCCTTCCTACATAGTCTTTAAAATTCATGATAAAGCTCAGAGCTGCAACACTGCCCCAATTTCTTATTCATAGCTTGTTATTTTAAAAGATCTTGCATTTTGCAGAGACATTATACAGTGCATATAATTCTTGAAAGGGAAAAAATTTAGCCCACCTATGTATAACAGAGTTGTCAAAAAGCACAGCAAATTCCCTTTTCCCACTTTCTTGATCTACCTAGGCCATCTCCAGATGCACACTCTGTTTTATGACAATCGAGGGGAAAAAAGCAAGTTTAAAAAAAAATACCTGGAAGGGCTGTTGTGGTAAAGAGGGATTTTAATGATGTTTTGACATTTTTTGGATGAATGCTTTGATAGAACAAACTGAGAAAATAGGAAAGGATATGGGAAGCTTTCACTATTCGTATATGAACTGCCCTGTAACTATATTCTCTGTTAATAAAACTGTACATAATATAGAGAAAATAATACATTTAATAAATTTTAATATATATCATATTTTTGAGTGTTATACTCTCCAATTTTGGGAGTCCACAATTAAATATATATATCTGAACATAGTATGTATCTGTTTCATTACAATTGGTTGAAATAGATTAAATAAATGAAAAACTGACATTAAAAAATACATTAGAATAATATTACCAAGTTGAAAAGGCAGAGTTTCTTTCCCTGGAGATGTTAAAGATTGGAATGAGTACCCATCTGTACAGAATTATTTAGCTACTCGCTTTCCTGAAGTCTAGCAGAACTATTTGACCTCCAGTTCATTTCAACATTCAAAGTTTATGATTGCCTATTACTCTATTGTTTTCTCATTTAAAAGCTGGCTTAATATTCTCTTAAAAACATAGGCATTATATGTAAAAGTTTTTGTTTGGACTTGGAGTAGAGATTGAAATATAATCTTTTGCAATATAGGAGTCAGGGCGGTGTTTCTGAAGTGCGAGGGCACGGGTGGTATCTTTAGGAAGAGCTAATGTCCTAGCAGTTTGCACTTCTCATGCCTAATTTGATAAATGGTAATGAGCATCTGCTAATCTCCAGTGTAATGAGAAGCTATTTGTAGTGCTTACAACCTGAAAAAACTGTGTATGTGTATGTATGTGTTAGGCTAGAGGAGAAATTTTCACTCTTGCATCATGAGCGCTCACCCATGTGCATGCACAAACACAGGCATCTTAAACCCTAAAACATAATTACTTAATTGCAGGGTCAAACTGATTATATCTAAATTTAGTAGAGAATCCTAATGATGCTAATGACTTTCAATATGATAATGCCTTATTAGCTCTCCTTCCCACACAGCACTTCTCCTCTAGCCAATTCTAGATGTAGCCATTGGCAGGTGGTGCCCTTTGCTGGCTGATGTCTGGCTCAAGAGCCTGCTGTCCAGGTGCTGTGTTCTAGGCTTGGCTGCCAAAATACTAGAAGTGCGGCTTAAACCACATGCACTGTTGACCAAAGTGGCCTCCTGACAGCCAAATATCCTCTCTCTTGCTGCGTTACCTGAGGGAAAGCCATGACTTAACATCTCCAAATTGTTTCAGTAATGGGACGGAGGGTGGAAGGGAGACAATGGTTGATTTGAGCCAACTGCCTTGAGAGAGGTGATTATCTTGGCTGGAATTAAGTAGCTACAAGTGTCAACACCTGCTGCATAGTTAAAGGCTGTCTACATGACCACTGATTACTCTCATCTTGAAACAGGTCATTTGGTGCTGGCGTCAATGGAAACAAAGTCTCTGGCCTTAATTTGCCTTTCCTAACAGTCAAGCAGAATAGCAGAATGAAAACACAATCCCCTTGGCTTACCCACTCAGAGAAGAGACAAACGTGAAAATTCAGAGTTTACATTATAGTAATTCTTATTTTAAAAAACAGAAATTGCAGCTTACATTTCCAAGAGTTTAACATTACAAACATTTTACAATTTAGTATTCTGAAAGAGATGTACCCATGGCCTTTCCTTTTTCATTGTGGGTACTGATGTATTATTTACAGTTGTGAAGAAATTGATATGAAAGCTTCTAATAACATGTATTTGGTGTGCCTCAATGCATATCTAGTTTTGCTCACCAATTTGCTGCAGCTTATTACAAAACCCAAATCTTGGCTCACATTTTCCAGCGCTTAGCTCAGGGTTCTTATCTTCTGAGAATTCTCTTCCATGAACATTTCTTTCCGTCCATTCCCATAGTACTTTCCTATGTCTACAATTTCTCCTATTGCCCCTGAACCTGATCCACAGATCAGCAGTGTCAACATCAGCTGGGATGATTAGACATGCAGCCTCTTGTAACCATCTCTGACCTGTTGGATCAGAATCTACCTTAAAAAAATTCCCAACATTTTTATGTGCATTAAATTTTGAGAAGTACTGATACAACGCATTTTAATTACACAGTGCAGTTAATTACGTACATGTCTGCCTTCCCCAGGGAATGAAAATTCCTTGAGGTCAGATCTTTGTTCAATTAGGGCTCCCAGCCTAGTAGCCTGCTCCTCACATCAATGTTCTTAAGACATCTTTCCTGTAAACTCAATTCTGCCCTGGGCTGTGGACCAGATCTTTCACATATATATCAAATTTCCCAGCTCTGCCTTTATTTATTCCACCAGTTTAAAAGTTCAAATTTTTTTTTTTTTCCCTTATTTCTGAAGACTCCACGTCCTTTCTCAGTTTGGTAACTGGATACCTACAATTTACCACTGGGCATAATTCTTTCCTGAACATGGGCCTACTGCTCCAGTTCTTCTGAAAAGTAGGCACTGCTTTATGCTTTGATTACAAACTGCTGGAGGATAAAATCTGGTCTCATTCCATTCTCTTTTCACAATGTGAGTATAGGCATAATGGTGTACCAAAAGGCCCTTGATCAACGAGTTGTTTTTTTTTTTTTGCAAGCTATACTGTCAATTAGATGCAGCTGCTTTAGAAGCTGTGTTATCTCTTTTAGGCCTATAGCATTTGGTAAGTAATTGTCCCAATGCATAAAATTTGTCCTACCAACTTGAAAGACTGAATACTTCCCCCAAGCACATCTAATCTATCAGGTAATGTGTAACTCACCCAACAGATTTAGCTCCTTATGTTGCCATTGAATTTAGACTCATTTGGCAGAATTGAAAATCTCCAACTCTGTGCACACTGATACTTGAAGCTCTTTGCTGGTATGCTTTCTCTTAATTTTGGAAGGGGCTTGTGTGTGTGTGTGTACGCGCTATGTTTCCTGGCTCTATCTCTACCCTGTTTACAAGTGGAAATTGTGAAAAGACTGTGGATAGAATAAGCGACCTCAATTTATGTTGGTTAGCAGTAACATATTATACTCGTATTGAATTGTATCTGTATATTTCAAAACACCTGATGGCATTTTCCATTGGATTGAGTAGTCCCATGCAAATAGAGACTAGAGTCTTTTCAGACTGTGCTTTTACCATGGACCATTGGAGGAATGAGAGTGGAGATGAGAGTAGATGTATACATATACCTACAAAGGGAGAGAGACCAAGAGAGAGAAGGGAGGAAGAGAACAAGCACAATAATAAGCACAGATAAGCAAACATTTAGATAAGATGAGAAGTACACAAACCTTTGGGCCAGGTAGGGGTCTAGCTCTGTTATCTACTAAATTATGGAAATGAGCATTTTTAAAAAACTGGCTACACTTTAAAAAAAAGCGTTACCTAACATAGAAGAATCTCAATTATCTCATCCATAAAATGGAAATCATATACCTAACTTTGTTCACAGCCACTATACCCTTGTGCAGGTTGTACACTGCACAACGTACCTGCTGAGGGGTGATTGTGGACTGAAATCCAGCCTGCCTTATATTAACAAAGACGTGCATCCAGGCACAAGACTTTCTCTACCTGGAGGAAAAAAAAAAAGCTTTTCCAATGATTACAAAGGTAATTGTAATTGTAATTACAAAGGTACAAACCATATAGGCTAGCTATCAAGCAGCCTTGCTCATGTAATTTCTTGTGGGGATTAAAAAAGATGGTCTGTAGAACTATGGCAGACTGCTTCGCATTCACTTAATGTTTTGTCACTTCTCTGGTCTGTGTTTTGCTTCTCTCTAAATATAGATTATATTCTCAATATTTAACTTTCTCCCCCAGGCTACAACCAAGGCTACCTACTCTTCCTGGGCTCACATCTTCCCAACTCTTCCCTCAGGTAAATATCCTCTTATCTCAGTTTTAATTTGAAACAATATTTGGAAAAGCAGGTCCAATATTTCTGACCAGAGTCATAAGCCCAGAATAATGGAGCCACTCTCATCATCAGTTCTCAGAATAATCTCATGAGAAGCAGGAAGAAGTACAGAACTCAAAGAAAGGGCAATCATCTGTTTCTCTCCAGCAAATGTGTGATATATGGGAGAGATAAAAACAAATATTTCCACCATGATTCTTATAAATATTGAGCACTTGCTGTGTGCTGAGACTCACAATACTTCCAAGAAAATACACAGAGACACAGGAATCTGTCTTTATCCTTCGTGTGTGCTTTTATTCAATTAATTCAATTAATTGCACAATTAATTGAAAGGATAAAGCACACAACGATTTGAGAATCACTATATCAAGATGAATCTGCAAATTAAAACAAAATGCAATGCCAAGTTGTGTTGCCCTAATGGAGGTCATTTCTTCTTTGTGGGTCTCAGTTTTCTCATCTGAAAACTGAAGCATCTGAATCAGACCGTTATTACTAGATTTCCTTTCACTCTGATGTCTATGAGTCCTCCATCCATCAATCATTCTGTGTTTCCATCCATCAATTCATTTCCCTATCTCTGTTAGGCGCTTGAGATACTTAGATCCTAAGTTAGCAAGTGTTTATTGAGGGCCTATGAAATATAAGGCAGTATTTTCGGTACAGTGATATATACAAAAAAGTAAATGATAGTCTTTCTCTTCGAGTTGTTTCCAGTCTAGTTGGAGAAGGCTAAGTATACAGTATATGGAAAACTAGAATTACATAACAGACAACAATGCAATAGAGCCAAGAAAAATTGATGAACACTTGTTGGTCTGGTGAAGATAATTGGGACTTCAGTGTGAGTGTGATGATATAGCAAAAGGGCACAGAGATGACACCATGGAAGAGAAGAGGTTTTACTTCCTCTGGTGACTGAGAGGAGGCCATCACTGGCTGAGCAGTAGAGGTCAGGTCACCTTCTATGCTGGAGAAAAGGCTTGAATTTTCCAACCTTTTTATTTATTTTTATTTCTTAATTGTACTTTAGGTTGTAGGGTACATGTGCAGATCATGCAGGATTGTTGCATAGGTACACACATGGCAACGTGGTTTGCTGCCTCCGTCCCCCCCGTCACCTACACCTGGCATTTCCATCCTTTTTAATACTAACATGGAATTGTTTAGGTTTGTATTCTTTTTCTTCAGTGTTTTAATGTTTGCATTGATTATATATTGTGTAAAATAAAAAACAATGCTGACATATACTGTAACTATGTATGTCAGAAAGAGAAGTTACCTGAAAATATTTCAGGTAAATACTAACTACATTCATCTGCTAATTAGCACTTTCTTTGTCACTATATCACCAGATTGGATTTCCCACTGGGAAATAGAAGTTGAAAAAAAAAATCAAGAAATTAGAATGCTTGTTGCTATGAAGATGTTAGGAACAAAAGTGTATGAGAAATGTTGCTATCATGGTAAAGTTTGAAAGTGGGTGGCCACTAAGGAATTAAACATACATATGTCTATAATAATAGCAGTTACTGCCGTTTAGTTTAAACAATGTTGATTCTAATTGACTTCAGAGCCACATGGAACTAATAGCTCATTAGAAATCAACTGATACCTGAATGAAGGTGCACAGTAAGCAGAGGAACAAGCTGGAGAAGGACTGTGATTGCATTGCAGGCTGTAATCAGGGGGACAGAGAAAAGACAAGTTTTTAAACCAATGTTCTAAATATGGTTGTGCTAAAATTAAAAGCAGAATTTTAAAAATTATCAGACACCAAAAGGTATTGTTTGTTCAAAGCTCTATAGGATTCGCCTTGGAATTTAGTGTCGCAAATAGACACAGTTCCATAAAATGCACTATAATCACACCAAGTAGAGGTTAGTAAATTTGGATGGGTCTGAATTTGCTATTTTTTGTCACGTAATCAATAAGAAGAGAGGAAACATGCAAACAATATATCTGGCTATTGGTTTTGCAAAAACAATGGTCACCTACAATGAATGTTTAGAGGTTTTGCTTCTGTTATTTATCACAATGTGTTTTTATTCCTTGTTTCATATTTCAATTACTTAATTTGTTTCATTCTGTTTATTTTCTCAGATTATCATCACAGAACAAGGCATGTGGTTTGCTTTGTGTATTAAGGATTGATTTACTTAATTTCTAGTCATAATTGTTAAAGTAGACTATTAAATAATTGTGTACACTGGTGATACATAGATGGATAAGGTGTGTCCCATGCCTTTATGGTCGTACATTCCAGTGGGTCAGAGAATGAATGCATCATTGTAAGACTGTGCAGTATTTCTGCAAGGAAGTATTATAGAGAGTGTTTATAGGTTATCGGGAAAGGAAGAGAGAAAGGAAGAAGCAGGGAGAGAGGAAAAAAGAAACTTACCAACCAAACTGAGTAAATCTCAGCATCAGGATTGAAGAATAAGAACATGATAATGAGAAATCTATGAGCAACATACTTCTCCAAATTAAATATATCAGCAACAACATGGTGTTGCATACAATCTAGATACGACAGATCTTGGGTGCCGTAGGACCCAAGCTATCACTCTCAGAACCTAAACAATCTTTAGCAAAAAACTCTGTTCTTTCATAACTAAAATGTCTCTGCTTCTGAGTGTAGTTGGTGTGATACATCAAAGGGCATAATTTATTTCAGTAGCTTGTCAGGGCAGCTTTCTTAACAGGTGATTGCTTGATATTTCTTTTTCAGACCCTAGAATTAGCCTGCTTTTATGCAAGAACTGGCCTACTACACGAGGCTTACCATTGGCAAGGCTGTGCTGAAGTTGCCAAATTGACTTCCTGTTCTCTGAACTCTGTCACCAGAAACAGAAAAATGATATTGTACATTATCCCTTTGGTAAACTTGCTATTCATTACCCCTTCTCCATGTGAGTGCTCTGAACGGTGGGCCTTGCCCCACCAAAAGCAAAAATCCTGCAGCACCAAGCAATTGAAAATATATTGTTTAAATTTATTAAGCCAATCACATAAATTTTTAAATATTTTTTATTATGCTTTAAGTTCTGGGGTACATGTGCGGATCTTGCAGGATTGTTATACAGGTGTACACATGCCATGGTGGTTTGCTGCCTCCACACCCCCATCACCTACATTAGGTATTTCTCCCAATGTTATCCCTTTCCAATCTCAATTTCCCCCACTATCCCTCCTTTAGCCCCTCACCCCTCAACAAACCCCAGTGTGTGATGTTCCCCTCCCTGTGTCCATGTGTTCTCAATGTTCAACGCCTGCCTATGAGTGAGAACATGTTGTGTTTGGTTTTCTGTTCTTGTGTCAGTTTGCCAAGAATGATGGTTTCCAGATTCATCCATGTCCCTGAAAAGGACATAAACTCATCCTCTTTTATGGCTGTATAGTATTCCATGGTGTATATGTACCATATTTTCTTTATCCAGTCTATTTTTGATGGGCATTTGGGTTGGTTCCAGGCCTTTGCTATTGTAAACAGTGCCGCAGTGAACATAAGTGTGCATGTGTCTTTATAGTAGAATGATTTATAATCCTTTGGGTATATACCCAGTAATGGGATTGCTGGGTCAAATGGCATTTCTATTTCTAGATCCTTGAGGAATCGCCACACTGTCTTCCACAATGGGTGAACTATTTTACAGTCCCACCAACAGTGTAAAAGTGTTCTTATTTCTCCACATCCTCTCCAGCATCTGTTGTCTCCAAAGTTTTTAATGATCGCCATTCTAACTGATGTGAGGTGGTATCTCAATGGAGTTTTGATTTATATTTCTCTAATGACCAGGGATGATGAGCTTTTTTTCATATGTTTGTTGGCCGCATAAATGTCTTCTTTTGAAAAGTGTCTGTTCATGTCTTTAGCCCACTTTTTAATGGGGTTGTGTGTTTTCTTCTTGTAAATTTGTTTTAGTTCTTTGTAGATTCTGTATATAAGTCCTTTGTCAGATGGGTAGCTTAAAAGTTTTTTTCCCATTCTGTTGATTGCCGGTTCACTCTAATGCTTCTTTTGCTATGCAGAAGCTCTTAAGTTTAATTAAATCCCATTTGTCTATTTTGGCTTTTGTTGCCAATGCTTTTGGTGTTTTAGTCATGAAGTCCTTGCCTATGCCTATGTCCAGAATGGTATTGCCTGTGTTTTCTTCTAGGGTTTTTATGGTGTTGGGTCTTATGTTTAAATCTTTAATCCATCTGGAGTTAATTTTTGTGTAAAGTGTAAGGAAGGGGTCCAGTTTCTGCTTTCTGCACCTGGCTAGCCTGTTTTCCTAACAGCGTTTATTAAACAGGGAATCCTTTCCCCATTGCTTGCTTTTGTCAGGTTTGTCAAAGATCAGATGGTTGTAGATGTGTGGTGTTACTTCAGAGGCCTCTGTTCTGTTCCATTGGTCTATATCTCTGTCTTGGTACTGGTATCATGCTGTTTTGATTACTGTAGCCTCGTAGTATAGTTTGAAGTCAGGTAGCGTGATGCCTCCAGCTTTATTCTTTTTGCTTAGGATTGTTTTGGCTTGGCTATGTGGGCTCTTTTTTAATCAAGCTACCATTGACCTTCTTCACAGAACCGGAAAAAACACCTTAAACTTCATCTGGAATCACATAACATTTAGATGTAAATATGCCCAAGAAAAACGTATAGACTCAAACTTACACTTTTGAGCTTTATCTTCATAGTTGATCTCTTTTTTCACCAAAGTTACCTACTTTTTTGCATAAGCCATTATCTGCAGACAAATTTGCTTATCTATTTTTTGTTTGTTTGTTTTGAGATGGAGTCTCACTCTGTCACCCAGTCTGGAGTGCAGTGGTTCTTCTTGGCTCACTACAACCTCTGTCTCCCAGGTTCAAGTGATTCTCCCACCTCAGCCTCCCAACTAGCTGGGATTACAGGTGTGAGCCACCATGCCTGGATAATTTTTATATTTTTAGTAGAAACAGGGTCTTACCATGTTGGCCAGGCTGGTCTCTAATGCCTGACCTCAGGCGATCTGCCCATCTTGGCCTCCCAAAGTCCTGGGATTACAGATGTGACCCATGTGCCTGTCTTCTAGTTTTACATTTTGTCTTTTCATACTTTGTTCATGCAGCACTATATACCTAGAATTATTTCCTATCTTCTCTACTACCAGTATACATTCTGGTTGTTCTTCTAGGCCCAGCTAAAATCTCTCTTTCCCTACAAGAGTGTATTTTACTTTTTTTGTGACTTTGAGAATTTCTTGTCAATTTAGGCATGCATTGCCTTTCCTTTTTATTCCCATTGTTATCCTAAATTATTGTTATTTTTTTGCTGTAACATAAATTTTTACTTGTTTATATTTAGTTTTCCTGATAAGTTTTAAAAGTTTTTTGAGGGCATATATCTTATTTTAGATTCCTATGTATTTCTACATTGCCAAGTATTTTAGTCTGTTTTGCACTGCTATAACAAAATACTGAAAACTGAGTAAATTATAACAAAAAGAAATTTATTGGCTCATGGTTCTGGAAGCTGAGAAGTCCAAGATCAAGGTGCTGGCATTTGGTGAAAGCCTTCTTGCTGGATCGTTCCATGGTAGAAGGGCAAAGAGAAGTGAGAAAGAGCAAGAGATCAAACTTTCAGGTTCAAGCACTTTAATTATCAGATGATAATTTATCTTTTCATGAAGGTAGAGCTCTCATGACCTAAATGCTTCCCATTAGACTTCATCTCCTACACTGCTTCATTGGCGATTAAGTTTTTAACACACGCTTTCTGAGGGGACAGATTTAAATCATTTCATCAAGCTTAGGTCATAGGTCAAACACCAGTAAATATTGTTTACAGTATTTTTATTATTTAAAATTTTATCTGATTTTCTATAATTTGATAAAGAAGTTTGATCAAGCAAAACTTGGAAACTAAACTGATGATCATCAATGATTGTCCTGATTTTTACAATGCTTTAATAAAATACATTATTTTGAGAATTTGAGGCAAGATAACTCTTTCTAAATACTACTTATAAACTGCATGCATTATGTATTGTCTAAATCATATTTGCATATTATATGCCTTACAGAGTTTCAATTCCAGCTAAGATGGAGTTTACACAAGACCCTTTTCACTTCTGCTGAAGTCTGCTATAAAACTAGGAAAGAATTCATGGCCTAGCTATTTTAGAACTTTGAAAAGCATATAGCAACAAGTGGATCAGAGAAAAATACCAGAATTTGAAGCATTGTTAGACTGGTGGTGAGTTTATTTTTTTTTCTTCCAGATCTTCCCCAACCTAAAATTCAATGAAGTCTGAAACCTGGAAGTGAGCACTGTAGTGCAGACAGAGAGAGAGACAGAGTATTGCATGCATGAGCATGAAAGGGACTTTCTAAATCTCAGAAAGAATGAGGGTAAATCGTTTGACTTTCTTTCTCTTCTTTTTCTATGTATTCTCATGATTCAGTCACCAGGAAATTCCATGGTAAAGATATCAGTGACCGTGACATTAGTCAGCAGTGAAAGCCTGTTCGAGCCAAAACTCTGAATGTGGAAAACATTTATCTCCATGTAGTGGATCTGCTGCATCAAGATAATGTATTCAAACTCAATTGCCTTTCTTTCTCACTTTTGATTCTCCAACTAATTAACCCCAGGCATGGTAGAATTATGAAAATAGGTGGTTTCTGGCTGGACAATCAAAAAGAAGTGCTAGAAAAATTACTGGGGCTACAATGGAGAGCGAGAGGGAAAGTGATACCGTAAAGTTGTTTATAAACCTTTGGGCTCATCTCAAAAGTGCACAGACATAAATCTAATCCTAGTTAGCATACAAAAATGTTTAGAAATGAGAAGATGGGTCCTAGACTTAACGCTAAGTAGTGCACAAATGGGACAGATCTGAATAACAGTGTAAATGCATTAAAAACTAAACTCATGTTGGGACCGATGGCCATAGAATGCTAAAACTAAACACCAACTTTTTCTGCAGGATTTATACAAGACTCAGAGTCTCTTGATATAATATTCAGAATATTCTGGCATATAAAGAAATGTGAGAACATCAACTTGGATCAGAAAAGTTAATCAACAGATACCAAAGATTAGATGATTGAGATGTAGGTATTATTTAACAAAGATTTTATATGAGTTGCTATAAAAGTTCTCAAGTGAACTATCATGAACACTATTGAAACAAATATATTAATACAACATGGCAGTAATATTAGATTAAAAACTAAGTTTATGCTGAAAGTACCATATTCATAAGACTTTTGTTTTTCAAAGTAGATTCATCTTTTAAAAACTTAGATGTATTTCACAAACCATAGATGTCACCATTTTAAGGTGCACAAGTCAGTAGTTTTTAATGTATTCACAAGATTGTAAAATGACTCTCTAATTCCAAAATATTTTCATCAACATAAAACCCCATGACTGTTAACAGTCCATTCCAGTTCTTGGGTTCATTTTACTTTGCCCAAATTTGCTTTATGTTGTTTTGTTGGGTTTTTTTTTTTTTTTTGGCCAGTTTTAAACTGTCTTTATTGGGCCATATGAGATTGGTGTGAAATAATAATCAATAGTGAAAGATTACTATATCTTTTTTCCCCCTCCCTGAGACAGAATCTCCCTCTGCCACCCAGGCTGGAGTGCAATGGTGTGATCTCAGCTCACTACAACATGTGCCTGCTGGGTTCAAGCAAATCTCTTGCCTCATTCTCCTGAGTAGATGGGACTACAGGCATGTGACATCACAACCAGCTAATTTTTGTGTTTTTGGTAGTGATGGTGTTTCACTATGATGGCCAGGATTGTCTTGAACTCCTGACCTCAGGTGATCCATCCACCTCAGCCTCCCAAAGTACTGGGATTACAGGTGTGAGCCACCCTACTCAGCCTACTGTATCATTTTTATGACATAGATTACCTCTCCATTGTGATATGACATAAGTTCTTCAACTATTAGATTTTTTGTTCTTAAATAATAAGGTAGGTGAGTCCATAGAGATGTTTATTAGTTTGTTTTCACATGCTTTAAAAAGCTACCTGAGACCAGGTAACTGATGAAGGAAAAAGATTTACCAGAAGCATGACTGGGAGGCCTCAGGAAACTTAACCAGAAGCATGATTGGGAGGCCACAGGAAAGTTACAAAATTTACATCATAGCAGAAGGCAAAGGTGAAGTAAGGCACATCTTCCCATGGTGGAGCAAGAGAGACAGGTAACAAGGTGGGAAGTGCCATATGCTTTTATAATCATCAGATCTCATGAGACTTTATTCATTATCATGAGAAAAATATGGGGGAAATCCACCGCCATGATCTAGTCACCTCCCACAGGTCTCCCCTCCAACACTGAGGATCACAAGTTGAGATGAAATTTGGATGGGGACACAGAGCCGAACAATATCAGTCTGTCCCGTCCCCTCCCAAATCTCATGTCCCTCTCACATGTCAAAATACAATCAATCGTGCCTTCCCAACAGTCACCCAAAGTCTTAACTCTTTCCAACATTAACCCAAAAGTCTAAGTTCAAACTCTCATCTGAGACAAGACAAGTCCCTTCTGCCTATGAGCTTGTAGAATCAAAAACAACTTAGTTAATTCCAAGATACAATGGAGGTACAATCATTGTGTAAATGTTCCCTTTCAAAATGGGAGAAACTGGCCAAAACAAAGGGGTTACAGGCCCTATCCAAGTCTGAAACCCAGTAGGACAGTCATTAAAACTTAAAGTACTAAAATAATCTAATTCAACTCCATGTGTCACACACAGGGCATGCTGATGCAAGAGGTGGACTCCCAAGGCATTGGGTCCCTGTGTCTCTGCTGGGTAAAGCCCCCTTGGCTGCTTTCACAGGCTGGTGTTGAATGCCTGCAACTTTTCCAGGCACATGGAGCAAGCTGTTAGTGGATCTACCATTTTGGAATCTGGAGTACAGTGGCCCTCTTCTTACAGCTCCATTAGGCAGTGTCCCAGTCTCTGTGTGGGGACTCTGTGTGGGGACTCCAAACTCAAAATTCTACGCTGTGCTACCCTAGTAGAGATTCTCCATGAGGGCTTTGCTCCTGCAGCAGACTTCTGCTGGGACATCCAGGTATTTCCATGCATCCTTTGAAATTTAGGCAGAGTTTCCCAAACTTCAACTCTTGCCTTCTGTGCACCTACAGGCCCAACACCAGATGGAAGTTGCCAAGGCTTGGGGGTTGCACCCTTCCTCTGAAGTCATGGCCCAAGCTGTACCTTGGCCCCTTTTAGCCTTTGCTGGAGTTGGAGTGACTGGGATGCTGAACACCATGTCCTGAGGCTGCACAGAGCAGTGAGGTACTGGGCCCAGGCCATGACACGATTTTTCCCTCCTAGGCCTCTGCGTCTGTGATAGGAGGGGCTACTGTAAAGCTCTCTGAAATGCCCTGGAGACATTTTCCCCATTGTCTTGGCTATTAGTATTTAGCTCTTCTTATGCATATTTCTGCAGCAAGTTTAAATTTTTCCCCCAAAATGGGTTTTTCTTTTCTGCCACATAACCAGACTGCAAATTTTCCAAACTTTTATGCTCTGATTCCCTTTTAAATGTAAGTTCCAGTTTCACATAATCTTTTTATTCATGCATATGTGCATACAATTTTAGAGACAGCCAAGTTACATCTTGAATGCTTTGCTACTTAGAAATTTCTTCAGCCAGATGCTCTAAATCATCTTTCTCAAGTTCAAAGTTCCACAGATCTCTAGTGTAGGGGCAAAATGCTGCCAGTCTCTTTGCTATAGCGTAGCAAGAGTGACCTTTACTCCAGTTCCCAATAATTTCCTTATCTCCATCTAAGATCATCTCAACCTGGACTGTTGATATCACTATCAGCATTTTGGTCAAAACCATTCAATAAGTCTCTAGGAAGTTCCAAACTTTTCCACCTCTTCCTGTGTTCTTCTGAGCCCTCTAAACTGTTCTAAACTCTGCCCATTACCTAGTTCCAAAGTTGCTTCACATTTTCAGGCATTTTTATAGCAGTGCCTCACTCCTCTGGTACCAATTTTTTTGTATTGGTCTATTTTCACACTGCTATAAAGAACTACCTGAGACTGGGTAATTTATGAAGAAAAGAGGCATTGAATATTTATAGAATATTATAAAGCTCTAACGTGTATTCAAGAATGTGTAAAATTTGTCATAGTATTCTTCATTTTTATAGTAATTTTCACTTTATAGTACTGTAATGTGGATAAAACGGCTGTGAAAGCTTAGGTACACTATGCACACACACACACATATATATATATATATATATACAAATACAGACACACACATATGTATACTGGATAAATATTGAAATGCTATATAGTTGAAAATCTAAACACACTGACATTCATAAATAATAACTCTATTTACTGAGTCTTAAATATCCTGTTAAAAATCATTAGTTAACTAAACAGCTAGCAAATGTTCAACACGTGCAATTTCTTTTGCTTGTTTTTTGTTTTCTTTTCAATAACAAAACCAAAATTTAATCATAGGTACTATGAAAAGTTGAAATGTACACCTGTAGGCGAGGTTTCAACCTTAAGTTGAACCAAAGGAGATCTTGCAGACATAAATAGAACTCTCTTCTCTCTATACGCTAGAAAAACAGATTTCTGTGGCATTCCGGGATGACTGACAATTTCAAGTAAGTGTCCTGAAATGATCCAGTTGTGCATCTTCTGGAGAATAGTTTGATCAGGTGGCTCCATGCATGAGATCACTTATCAGGAATATCATTAGGTATCATCTCCCACATATGCAGTCAGGACTATTCAAATTTTTATCAGGAAGAAACAGCCAAACCACCTGATAGATTTGAAGGGAAAAGGGAGGCTTCCCTGAAAGAAAGACATTTCCTGCTGATCTATCAAAATTTCTAGAATTACACATCAGGACCAAAATATTTGGCATACTTATTAGTCTCACAATAATGTACATTAAAGTTTCCCCAGAAATGTTAATGCCACAAATCAGCATCAGTGAAAATTTTGGAAAACGTTCTGTGTTTTTCAATAAGGGTGCTATTGTCATTTTTTAACCTTTTAAAAAGTTTTAAACTTAGCTTTATTGTGGTATACTTGACATACTATAAACTGCATATACTAAAATTTACAATTTGATAAGTTTTAAAAAACTGCAACTGCAAGATAGTGAGTAGATCTGTTTCTTCTTTGTAATTTCTCCATCCTATCCCTTCCTATTACTGTTCTCCCAGGCAACCATCACTTTGTTTTCTGGTACGAGAGATTTTCTAGAGTTTCATATAATTGAAATTATAAACTATGTAATTTTTTGTGTCTGGCTTCTTTCACTCAATATAACTATTTTTTTTCTCTCAGTCCCTCCCTCCTGCCGCCCTCTCTTCCTCCCTCCCTCCCTTCCTTCCTTTTTGAGACAGAGTTTTGCTCTTGTTGCACAGGATGGAGTGCAATGGCACAATCTCAACTCATCTCAACCTCCACCTCCCGGGTTCAAGCGATTCTCCTGCCTCAGCCTCCTGAGTATGGGATTACTGGCATGTGCCACCACACCTAGCTAATTTTGTATTTTTAGTAGAGCCAGGGTTTCTCCATGTTGGTCATAATGGCCTCAAACTCTCAACCTCTGGTGATCTGCCTGCCTCAGCCTACCAAAGTGCTGGGATTACAGGTGTAAGCCACCATACCTGGCCTTAATATAACTCTTTTGAGAGATTCATTTATTTTATTGCATGCATCAGTCCTTCATGCCTTTTTATCAGTCAGTAGTATTTCATTGCATAGATACACCATAGTTTGTTTAGCTATTCAAACATTGCTGGACATGCAGTTGTCTCCAGGTTTTGGCTATTACAAATAATTCAGATACGAATGTTTGCTTACAAATCTGTATACGGACATATGCTTTATCTTTTCTTGGATAAATACCTAGGAGTGGAATGGCTATTTCAGTTGGTGAGTGTACACTTAACTTTTTAAGAGAGTGTCAATCTATTTTTCATAGTAGTTGTGTTATATCAGATTGAGTATAAAAATTAACACCGAGACAAAAGTATGCCGAATTGCAGGGTCTTTATTGCCGGTGGCCATGGAGGACTCACGTCTCTCCCAGCTGTGGCCCCGAGCTTAGAGGGAGCAGGGTTTTTAAACTGAAAAACCACATCCTGGTTTTAGGACCAAGAGGGTGGGGAGATGCAGGGCAAGCAACTTTACAGCAAGCTAGCTGTTTTTATTTACAGAAGCCAAGGTCAGCAATTATTGCAAGGAAAACGGGGCAGCAAGCAGTTATCACAAAGGAAACAGGGCAGCAGTTACAACTTATTTTTGGAAGAAACTGGTTTTCTTGGTGCTTGCAAGGTACAGGTTTTAAGATAGCGTTGCTTAGGTTCTAACTCTGGGTTATCTATGGCACAGTTGTACTATTTTACATAAACACCAGTATTTATGAGGCTTTTAGTTCTTCCTTATGCTTACCAGCACTTAACATGATGAGTCTATTTAGTTTAAACATCAGTAGGTGTGTGGTGTATCCTATCCCATTGTGGATTTAATGTGCACTTCTCTAATGTTGTATGACGTTGATAATTTTTGTGTCTATGTTTATTAGCATCTGTGTATCCTTTTTGGTAAACACTATGTTCAAATAGTTTGTCCATTTTTAATAGGATTGTTATTCTGTTTTCAATTTTTTTATCAACTATGTTTTTCATATGTTATTAAATCTGTGTGTGTGAAACGTGGTTAACTGAGGGTACTCAATATAAACTTCAAAAGCCAAAATATGTTACTAAAAGCTGATCTCTCTTGCAAGTAACCAAGGATAACAAAAATTTAAAACTTACTAGTATTGAATGAGCTAGTCTTATTTCTGAGTCTCATGGTAAAACATTTTTCTGTAGTGTAGTGGTTTAGGGCAGGTTTCTGGAGCCACTCTGCCTGAACTTGAATTCACTTGGCTACTTCTTAGCTGTATAATTGTGTGTAAGTTTCTTAATATCTCTGTGCCTCTCTTGTAAATGTAAAACTTGTAGCTCCCTTATAGTATTGTTGTTACGCACATATAGCACACAGTAAAGCCTTGGTAATATTTGCTATTGTTTAAAAAATTCATTATTATTTACCCATTCTTGCTCCATAAATTTTGTCTCTAATAGACCTCATTTAGCTTGGCCAACCTCTCAGGCTAGTTTCTTTCTGTGAGTGAAATGTCCTTCAAAGGCCATAGGCTGTCAGGAGGAGGAAATTATGTTCTTGAGGTTTGAGTCAAAGAAATTGTGTAAAATAAGTAGAAATCTCTGGCCAGATAGTACCAAGAAAAGCTGCTGATGAGGGTCAGAGTATTGAGGCACAGAGGAAGGAATGGTAACACATTTTATGGTCTGCCTTCCATCAAGGCAATTTGTTTAAATTCGTGAATTTGCTACCATGGCTGGATTCTGACACTAAATTTAACTTAAGAATCCGTGAAATGATAATATGTTATTCATAGTTGAGGAAAAGTACATAAATAGGAACCTTAACTGTTGTCTCACTAAGACTAAAACAGAAACTCTTCTAAGACACAGACTGAGTGATGGTTTTCTCAAGAGAAGATTTCAGGTTGGCCAAAGGACAGTTTGTGGAAACAATGCCTTCAGGAATTTTATTATTAGAGCGTGTGGTGATTCACTTTGGTTTGAGGCCCAAATGAGGAAGAAAAAAAATTTGGAGTGCTCACCCCACCCCAAAAAGGGTTAGTATGAGAAGGGGATAATGAATTTGAAGTGATCTAGGCTGAGAGCCATATGGAAGGATGTAAGAAGACATGAGACTGACATCTGGAGAATCGACAGGAAACATTTTCAATAGTCAAATGTGCTCTGTACTAGCAACAGGAAACACTTAAAAATATGTCATTCCTTTAGACTGTGAGTTGTGTGAGGGCTGAAGACAATGCCCATTTTGTTCAACATTTTTTCTAGTGCCCAGCACAGCATTTATTACATAGCAGATGCTCAACAAAGATATAAAATGTGTATTTTTAAATACTCAACTTCATCCTTCTCTCTCCACAATGCAAAATTCAGCTTATAAAGTTTTCCTTTTCTTCCCAAACATTGAAGGATTAGACAATGTATGGTGTTAGGAGGGTTTCATTTGGCCTGAAACAATCACAACACCTGGCGTTTCTTCTGGACTATGCATTGTCATGGCTAAAGCTTCTAAGGACCTCACCTACTAACATATTTTATCAGTGCTGCAAGTGTTTATTTAGATTATATCTAATCAGCACATTCTAGACTAGATTGAGAGATTTAAGGTTAAGAATTTTTCTGCCTTTACTTCACCCTTTTGATCTTACTCTTCTTCCTACTGTAAGACCAATTACCTAAAGTAACAGAAGTTCAAATTTAGACATGGTAACTAGTTTGGAAGAAGTTGAAGCTGGTAATGAGCTGCTTCCACCCAGGCCAGAACAAATGTATTTGGCAGAATGTAAAGGGGGCCATATCTCTTGGACAACTGCACCTATGTTTATGGCCACAAGCTCAGGTTCAGGTGGTCTCAGCTCGTGTATGTAAGTACTGTTGATGATCTAAAAGCTTTTAACTATACCACAGCTTAGTATTATATGCCATTCAGTGTTATAGGAACAGGAAGGGTGATATTAGTTACTTTAAACATACTTTTTTGGGTTTGTTTTTGTTGTTTTTGGAGACAGAGTCTTGCTCTATCATCCAGGCTGAAGTGCAATGGCATGATTCTGGCTCACTGTAGCCTCACCCTCCAGGGCTCAAGAGATCCTACCATGTCAGTGTCCTGAGTAGCTGAGCCTACAGGTGTGCACCACCATGCCCAGCTAATTTTTTGTAGAGCCAAGATTTTGCCATGTTGCCCAGGATGATCTAGAATTCCTGAGCTTGAGCTATCCTTCTGCTTCAACCTCTCAAAGTGGTGCTCAGATTACAAGTGTGAGTCACTGTGCCCAGCTAAAACACACTTTTTTAAAAAACATTTACCAGTTTATTATAAAGGATGTTACAATGGATACAGATGAAGAGACAGAGCAAGGTATGGGGGAAGGCGTGCATAGCTTCCATGTTCTTGGCCTGTTGCTCTCCAGGAACTTCCACATATTCAGCTATCTGGAAGCTTGCAGAACCTGGCTCTCCTGGTAAGCACATTTAAAAAAAAGTAATCCCCCCAGAAGTTCTATTATTTTTCTTAACCACCATTCTATGTACAAAAAAATTGAGACTTAGAGAAGTTAACTGATGAGCCCAGGATCTCATGGCTAATCAACTGGTAGATCCAGTTTTCATTGTGAAATCGTTGCCTGTTCCTATGTCCAGAATGGTATTGCCTAGGTTGTCATACAAGGAAGAAACTTGGGAATTTAAATTGAAGTCTTTAATCCATCTTGAATTGATTTTTGAATATGGTATAAAGAAGGGGTTTAGTTTCAATTTTCCGCATATAGTAAGTGGCAAATAATATATTAAATAAAACTTACTGATAGACCAGTTACACAAATGTATACAAAATAATTATATTTTAGGTGATGTAATAAACAGAAATGTGATTGTCATAAATATAATGGTGAACTATTCTCTGACCAGTAGATTTAATCTCCATCTCTGCTGTGAGAAGAAAATTTAATTTTCTTCAGAATGCTATTTGTATATATATTTTTAATCAGACTTATAAGCTAACCCTTTAAAGTTTCAATCCATTACAGAACTATTATGGACTGAAATGTGCACCTCAAAATTCATGTGTGGAAACCCTAATCCTCAACGTAACTATGTTTAAAGGTAGGGTCCACAAGTTGGTAACTAAAGTTAAATGAGGTAGGGTCCTAGTACACCACACACTCTCATGTTCTTTCTCTCTCACCCCTACTCCAAATGAGGACACAACAGGAAGGTGGCCATCTCTAAACCAAAAGAGATTTCTCGCCCAAATCCAACCATGCTGGTATTTTGATCTCAGACTTCCAGCTTCTGGGATTGGGAGAAAATAAATTTCTGTTGTTTAAGCCACCCAGTTGGTGATATTTTGTTATGACAGCTAGAGAAGACTAAGAAAAGGTGTTTAAAAACATGTGTGGATCTATCTCCAAAAATTCTGTAAAATAGAAATCCAGTTTTGTTTCAGCTATGGAAGAAAATAGACAATAGATGGATGGATGAGAGGTAGATGGACGGTTGATCACATATTCATTAAGAGCTCAGATGAACTTGTGTGACTTTGATATTTTCTGATGTTGTGATAAAAAATGTGAATCTATCCCAAATTATTGACCAACATGGAAGCTTAGAATTTCAAGTGCATCTGTTCTGATGGAGGATGTACTAATAGCATACATTCTCCAGAGGAAACATAATGAACAATAGAAATGATATTTTCAGGACTTTAATGACTTGCCATATTGACTGAGGCTGAGGTACAACATCAGACCTTTTAAAAGAGAGTATTAGATGCTGATGGTACATAACCTGAAAGTCATCATTATTTTTGGAATTTTTAGACATACAAAAAAGTAAGAAATGTAATTACCTATTTTTGTGCTACAGAGTGAAAATGTAAGACACCCCGTGACATACTGGAGATGGCTATGCAGGACTGATCATATTGCAGAAAGCTGATGTAAGTAAAGAGCAGACAAGATTCTTTGTAATCCATTTTCCAGCCAGCTATAAAAAAATCAGTGCTATATCAACATAAATGTTGGGTCCTAATAATGAAGCTGCCAATGTTGGTCAAAGGAGAAAACAAACACTGGTCTTGGATCTTAACTTATTTACCAGCAATCTGTATAAAATGATTTCATTGGAAAGCTTCTCCAATAAAACAGGGTGCTGCATCTCCAAGGATGGGAAAAGTTCTTAAAGTGTTTAGAAATATTAATGTAATTATCAAATATTGGTGACTATGCATTTGGTGTATAGTCTGTGACAATGCGAGTGTATTTTCTCATTCCTTTAGGCAGTTATGAGAACAACTCATAAACAGCTTCCCCAAGTCTCTCCTTTATTATCATCCATCATGCTTAGCTATTTTAATTTGACACTGGCTGCGTCTTGCTGCCAAGGAGTGCATGGTTAATTCTGCATTGACATTGCTAATTTCTAGAATGTAACCACAGTGTTTGACACGATGCAGTCAGGCAGTAACCAAAAGCATATTTTCTGAGTTCCCTCATAAAACCGTAGTGGATATAAGGGTCTTACAAAAATAAAACTTATGCCTGGTTATTTTTAGTCCACCAAATGTGAGAAAAGATGAGTGAAATCTCAGTCATTAAAAAGATAGAGTGTCTTTTAAAAAAACCACTCAAATTAGAAAAATATGGCAACACTTTCATTCATCAACAAACATTTATTAAGGGCCTATATGTGTCAGCAACTGAGCTTTCTGTACTTATTTCAACTTTAGTGCACATCTGGCCTACTACAGAACAATGTTTGAAAATATCTAAATTAAACCTGCTAAAAAATGTAACTCTCCCTCTACTTCTCTTCCTCTACTTCTATTCTTCTTTCCCTTTTTTCTCTCTCTCCATTTCTCTTCTGTATCAATAAGAAAGGAAGAATGATGGAATAATCAGAAGAAACATAGGTTCTTTCTGGTTTATAGTGAAAAAGCGGTTTAGAAATTATATGTCCTGTCACTTACTAGACACATGATCTCTAGCAAGTCATTTAATTTATCTGATGATAACAAAACAACACCCTGCTTGATAATTCATAGAGTACTTTGAAACCCACATACGATAAAGTATGTGAGTGTGCTTTGACAGCTGTCAAGTGTTAAGTAAATGTTAGATGTTATCTTATGTGGAAAAGTATTAAAATGAATATCTAGTTTACAAAAGGTGTTTTAATCATATTTGTTATATGTGATTAAAAATAAATTTAAAATAATTATTTTTTTATTTATACACACACACACACACACACACGACCCTTGAACAGAGATTTGAACTTCAGCGGTCCACTTATACGCAGACTTTCTTCCACCACTGCCATCACTGAGTCAGCAAAACCAACCCCTTCTCTTCTCCTCATCCTATAAAATGTGAAAATAAGGATGAAGACCCTTAGGATGACCCACTTCCACTTAATGAATAGCAAATATATTTTCTCTTTATTATGCTTTCCTTCGCATTTTCTTTTCTCTAGTTAACTTTATTCCAGGATAACAGTATATAATACATAGAGCATGCAAGATATATGTCAATTGACTATGCTATTGGTAAGGCTTCTGTTCAAGAGTACGCTATTAGAAGTTGTATTAGTTAGGGTTCTTTAGAGGGACCATGGGACAGATGTATACATAAAGGGGAATTTATTAAGGAGTATTGACTCACATGATCACAAGGTGATGTCCCACAGTAGGCCATCTGCAAGCTGAGGAGCAAGGAAGTCTGAGTCCCAAAACTGAAGAACTTGGAGTCTGATGTTTAAGGGCAGGAAGCATCCAGCATGGGAGGTAGATGTAGGCCAGAAGACTAAGCCAGTCTAGTCTTGTCACGTTGTTACTGCCTGCTTTTATTCTGGTCATGCTTGTAGCTGATTAGATTGTATCCACCCAGATTGATGTTGAGTCTGCCTTTCCCAGTCCACTGACTCAAATGTTAATCTCCCTTGGCAGCACCCTCACAGACACACCCAGGAACAATCCTTTGCATCCTTCAATCCAATCAAGTTGACACTCAATATTAGTCATCACAGTAGTTAAGTTTTTGAGAAGTCAGAATTTATATATGGATTTTCAACTGTGTGTGTGTGTGTTTGGGGGGGATTAGTCCCTTAATCCCCGTGTTGTTCAAGGCTATAATTATAATATCTTTATATTTATAATATGTATAATATGATTATTTCAAAAGCTCTTTTTTCAAAGGAATTTTAACATTTTTCAATTCAATTCCTACTGACATAAAATTTTCAGAGAAAAGAACAGACCACTGAGAAGATATGTAGTTGTGATGAATCATGTTTCTATTTAATTAAGGATAAACAGGTAGGTCTTCTATATATTATGGTAATCTTATAGTACCTAGTAGTATGCTGAGTACCACAAATAATAATGATGTCACCTGAATCTGTTTTTCTTTTCTAAATGAGTAAAGTAAAACAAATGTGTCACTGCATCAAGGAAGTCACAATGTGAGAAGAGAAAATAGACACATATGAAAAATGTTCATTGTATTAAAGTGTGTGGGGTGGAAACCAATATTTCTGTAAAAATTCAGAAAAGAGATCCCTAACATGGGCTGGATTAATGAAAAATCTTAATGAAGCCTGTGTTAGGAGATAGAGTTAAGATGTGTAAGAAGTGTGGGAACGGCAGTTTAAGGAAAACTATACTTTGAAAGATTGACGTAACAGTGTTTAATAGATCGTTTGGAAGCAGCTGAGCTGGAAGACTGAGCAACCTGCTAAAAAGTTCCTGTGATGGTGCAAAGGTAAGTGCTGAGAACTTAATTAGGGTAAAAGCCTTGAGAAGGAAAAGAAAGGGCCAAACCAAGTTCCCATCACATTTAGCAGAGGAAGGACTCACCAAATATTAGTTTTATTTCCCACTGGCCTCTTTCTTGTTAGTGAAACTCACAAAGCAGATCTCATTTCAGGGTCTCATGACATATAGTTTCCTTGGACTGGAAAACATTTTGACTATATATTCCTAGGCCTTTCTCCCTCATCATATTCGTATCTTGGCACTTTATCTCAGAGGCCTTCTCTAACAACCCTGTCAAAATTAGCACCACCCAAAACATTTATTGCCATATGATAGTATGACATATGCCTCATGTTAGTTCATTTGGGCTGCTATTACAAAATACCACAGACTGTGTGGCTTATAAGCAACTGAAATTTATTTTTCACAGTTCTGATAACTGGGAAGTCCAAGATCAGAGTGCCAGCACAGTTGAGTTCTAGTGAGGGCCTTTTCTAGGTTGCAGGCTGCTGACTTCTTGCTGTGTCCTCACAAAGCAGGAGGGATGTAGGATCTCTCTAGAGTTTCTTTTACAATGGCAAAAATTCCACTCATGAGGGCTCCACCCCTATGACCAAATCCTCTCCCAGTGGTCCCACCTAATGCTGTCACGTTGGAGGTTAAGATTTCAACCTATACATTTTGTGTGTACATAAACACTCAGTTTCTTTCATGCTTATTTGTTTATATACATGATGTCTGTTTCTCAGTCAACATATGAATCCTGTGAGAGCAGACAAATTCTTATTCATTCTCTTGGTTGAAAGGGAAGCATAGAAATAACTGCGGGCAGGTGTAAATGTGGAATTGGGGTTCAGAAACAAATCTAGAATGTAACTAAAGAAATCATTTGCACAGGAAAAAGTGGTAAAATCTCGAAAAGTGAACTCTCCAAGATAATCATTTGTTGTTGAGAACCATTCCAAGTCTCTGACTCTCTAGTCATTCCATGATAAATATGAGGATTGAATAGTTCTTTGATGAAAAAGAATAATAAAATTTCTTGGAGTGATCATTCCTAACATCAGTGCCAATCATCAGTGCTCTAGATAAGGCAGGTACAAGAGAATGAGGTGTGTATGTGCTCAGCTCAAGATATATTGATTGTTACAATTCAACAAATAAATAGCATATGCTCATTTTCATATGGCTTGCCTTTTTTCAAAAGTATAGTAAGAAAAAGTCTAGGTCTCTGAAGATTGTGGATATTGAGTTAAGGTCGTACTATAATTAAAGAGAGAATATATTTTAGATTAAATTCTGAATAGTCCCTGCATTTTGTAGAAGCAAAATAGTCTGGACTCTTTGAGGGCCATGTGTAACAGCCTGAACTTTGGAACAATCACAGACGTAAAAGTTAAAAGAGGTAAATTGATGGTGGGGCACAATTAATAATCATTATTTAGGTGCTTTAAACAGTTGGACTCAGCTTTCACTGATACAGAAGTGCTGGGATGGGAAGAGCGTGGGCCCTTTAAATGATACAGAAGAGGGGGAAGGGAAGTGCTGGGTAGTGGAAAGCGTGGTCCCTGGCTAGGGCTTCGCCTCCATGGACATAGGTGCCATAGGTGAGAACAGACATTTCCTGCCCAAATGTCGCATTTCTCGAGACTACCCTTGCCTGTCACATTCTCGTCCTATGCCTATAAAAACCTGAGACCCTAGCAAGGCAGAGAACACAGAAGCGGCTGGACTTTGAGATTAGTACATCAGCAGAGAAACACACAGGTGGCTTGACATTGAGAAGAATGCACTGACAGGCACTGCCGCAGCTGGCAGGCCACCAACTGGCAGAATGACATGGAGTTTACTTGGGGCAGTTGGAGGAGAGCCTGGGCCACCAAAACCGTCTCCCATCTGGCTCCCTCATCTACTGAGAGCTGCTTCCACTCACTAAAACCTTGTACTCATTCTCCAAGCCCATGTGTGATCTGATTCTTCTGGTATACCAAGGCAAGAATTCGGGATACAGAATGCCTTCTGCCCTTACAACAAGGTAGAGGGTCAAATCTAATTGAACTGGTTAACACAAGCCACCTATAGATGACAAAACTAAAAGGGCAAAAATAAGGGAACTTAACTAAGAGAGCACCCCATAATACCTGCCCACAGGGGCCTCATGAGCTGTAAGCATTTATCAGTGGACACTGCTATGCGGTCAGAGTCCCACAACCTGCCCACCTGAATGTTCCCTAGAGGTCTGAGCAGTGGGGCACTGGAGAAGTGAGCCACTCCCCTGTCGCACGCCCTGCAAGGGGACAAGGGAACCTTTCCTGTTTCTTCACCATGGCCCGTATCTCCTTGCCATTCTGCTGTGTTTGCTACTTTGTCCAGATGTCATTCTAACTCAAATACATATTCCTTAAACCAAGATACTTGAACCATATGGTTGATAGTTTATACAGGACTACTAATTTATTGACTTTTTAAAAATATTGTATAGTAGGGGTGGCTGTTATACCATCTGACTAAAAAGGTTAGACAGATGGTAAAAGCCAGGTGAAACATACAGGTTAGAATACTCATGACCATGATTTCTCATGTGACTGAACACAAATCTAGAAAAAATCCCCTGCTAGATAGTCTAAAATTGGTGATGTCATTTTCCACCATCCCTCCTAAAATTTTATCAGATTATCTCCATTTTCTTATATTAATGAGCCTTCCACTCCAATCAGATTGGTTCCCTCACTGTCTGATGCTCATTCCTCATATATTCCTGCCTTTAGGTTTCTGTTTATGTTGCCTCCTTTGCTTCTGACGCCATCTCTCAACACCTTCATTGATCCAGATCTGACCATCTTCCAAGACCAGTTTCAGATTGTGAGTCATCTGAATTCTTCCCAGATCACTGTGGGCCATTATCAGTGTTTCCCTATTGTAAACACTATACAACTCATTGTCTATATGTCACTTAGTATTTGCATAATTTCTTTTATATGGTTAACTTTTTTTTTATTCCCAGGATTTCTCTTTGCAAAGACTGCATTCTTTTCTGTACTTTCTAGAATCAATAATATGACGGGTTCTTTGTCTTGCACAGAGCTGATATTCAGCATAAATATTTGTGGATTGATGGAAAATATAGTTAGTAGTGTTTATTTCTAATGAAAACAAACTCATGTTTAAGGGATGTAATGATTGCTTCTTAAACAAAGCACCGTAATGTGAATACTGTTAACAGTAGTAGCCCTAGGGGCTGCAGTTTTATACTGTATTATTTTTCTGTTTAAAAATTAATAATCTTGTACCACAGCAGCTGCCTTTTAAAATTTATTGGCATTGATTGGGGTCCACTCTGCACTGTGACAGATAGTTTTTATTTGGGGCTTGGCACTACAATCACAGTTAAGGGTAGAAACAAAGTGAAGGCTTTGTCAATAGGTCAAAAGACTGAGAACATAAATAATGAATTAATATGATAATTTTAATCTTCTGAAAAAAATGAGGACATATCAACAAAAGATGGCTCAGAAACTGGTATGCCTCTGTTTAAATAAATGAGGCACTTTTTGAGACATAGACTTACACTGCATGAAATCAGAAATACTGCTCTTGAATATGTTTCCCTTGTATTTAATATGCTTACTAAAGTTTATTTAGCATGCTTACTAAATAAGAAATGCAGAGGAATTTGTCAGACATCTGTTTACCTGCTTGGTTTTTCAAACCCTCTCTCCCTAATTTCTCTGATCTTTTACTCCTAGTGCCCATAGGGGCCCGTCCCCTCCCCTTGCAGTTGATGGAGTTTCCTCTTCTCTCTGTACCTAACTTCATACATGGAGCAGACATTATTCCCTACAGTTGTCAGATCAATCTCTTCCATCACGCGGCTTCCTCAACCAATAGACTGCATGTTATAACTTCCCAGGAGCGTTTGTATTTATGTTCTAAATCGAGAGGCTACATAATAAGAGGCTGCTATTTTAAAATTGTGGAGTAGGAGGAGAGAATTTATGGAGATTTCCAGATGTTTCCTGCAGATCACCAGTCATTTACTGGAAATAAAGCGATATCTACTCATATATTAAGGATAAAAGCATTTTAAACAGACTTTCACTTAACTAATAATAAACAAATACAGGATTCATCATGGCAGTCATTATTACAGTCAACATAGTCAAAGGACTCAAGCTCTAATGCTCTAATAATAATTTTTCACCTCCACTGTTGACCCAAACAATTTTGATTTATTATATTTATTGAAACCTAAATGCATTAAATTCTCTCAAAATTAAAATTCTGTTCATACCAATGCCTCTTTCTACATATCATTTTTTTCCATCCCCATTGACTGTGGGGCTGTGAGAATTCCCCATATCTACAAGCCAATGCATCTTTTTACTATATATCTAAATTTCATTGCTACTACCATTTTTTTTTTTTGAGGCAGGGTCTCACTCTGTCACCCAGGCTGGAGTGCAGTGGCGCAATCTTGGCTCACTGCAACCTCCACCGCTTCCGGGGTTCAAGTGATTCTCCTACCTCAGTCTCCCAAGTAGTTGAGACCACAGGCACCTGTCACTGCACCTGGCTAATTTTTGTAGTTTTAGTAGAGATAGGGTTTCACCACTTTGGCCAGGCTCGTCTCAAACTCCTGACGTCAGGTGATCCACCCACCTGGGCCTCCCAAAGTACTAGGATTAAAGGCCTGAGCCACCACGCCCAGCCTGTAGTATTTTTAATATATATATTTCTGTGATATTGAAAGTACTGGCTTTGCTCTGTGCTGAACTGCCATGAACAACTGTTAGATTGATTTTCTCTATATCCTCTTCTCTGTTTCTTTTATTTTTCTATTTATCCCACTTGTTAGAGTAGAAAAAAAAAGTGAGAAATTTGTCAGAGTAAGTAATTCATATGTCAGAAACATCAAATGAAGGGTATGACATTAGAGGTGACTTGGTGGGATGCAAATGCTGCAGAAGCTGGACCTTGGAATATTTGTTTTCATGCTTTACAATCTCTGGAGAAGGGCCATAACTTCTCAATGTGTTTGGCAGAAAATTTCCACAAAGAGATGAAATCTGTTGGAAGTATTTTGTTTAAACAGAATTCTCTGGTTGTGTCTTGGCCACACCCTAGCAAAACTTGCATATACATTTCCAGTGGCTCTAGAGCCTCACTCTAAGTGAATGAAATAGTCATTTTTTTTCACTAAACTAAAGGACCAGAACCTATGGAATGTCTTTGGTAAGGCTGACAGTGAATAGCACTGTCCATGTGCCAGCTTTCAACTCTGGATTCTGTCTTTTACTCCTATACTGAGATGTTTTCCTCTGTATCACTCTACAGCCATCATTGAAAACATGATTCTTCTGTTTTACTTACTGTAGATAGTTTCCACAAGTAAGCATTATAGCTATGACATCTGACAAAGAATTCGTTTTATTGAAGAATAGAGAACTACAATCCATGACTACCTAATTTTTTTATGTTTGCTAGAGCAGTTAATAGTGTAACATCATGATGTAAACATGGATGGAAAATAAAGTATTTAGGATGACTACAGAACCATTTCCTTTTTAAAAAATAGGAATAATCCTCCATTTAGCAAACATTCATTTATAGTTACTAATGAATATAGGGTAGCATTTATTTCACATTGTTTCTAAGACTACCACAAATTAATACTCTTACAAAGTTTCTTCCAAGTACATTTAATGTTTATGTTCAGTGATAGAGACCTGACGCCAATAGTTGGTCTTAGATACTAAAATATTTCAGAAACAAAATAGAAGTAATACATATGCACAATAAACAAAATCTTTGCATAGATTAGGTTTTTCAGAGTTACCTGTGGCATATGACTAAGTTCTGCGTAGACTGATAAAAACCTTAGTAATGAACATGAGGGAGATAACTTAGAATCTCCTCAATTTTCCATGGTAGTTTGACTAAAAAGCAGTAGAGCAAATGCAATCCCAACTGAAAAGGAAGCAGTGGAAATGGTAGAGGGAGCTGTCTGGTATTGATGGAAAACTTTATTATGAATTCACAAAAGTCCAGATTATTTTTCTTTTTTAAGTTTAAAATCTTCTACCTGTTAAACTAACTGGTATGAGTTTTACTCATTGCATGATATTAAATAAAATCATTATTGCAAATATGTGAAACCCAGTGACAATAATTCTCAAGAGCTGAATATTTAATAAAAGCAGTATTGTACAATATCTCGGTGCCAAGAAGAATGAGTGATGTAATCAAGCTGGCCTTCATAAAATTATTGATTCTTGTATCCTGTGCTAACATGCCTGTTAAGATAATTAGTCAAAAATATAATACATGCATTATCAGAAAAGGATAGCACACATATATTCATAGAAGAGGATCAAATAAGTCAAATTCTCCCTTTCTTGATCTCCTCAATTCCTCCCTCTTTCTTCACTCTTAATCAGTTTTAATTCTGCTGTTATTAGTGCTTCTCAACTTTTAACCTTTATATACTATCAATTCTTATCTATAAAATGTGCTTTCCCCCTTTTCTTTTTTCTCCGACTTAGCTTACTTTTAATTTTTCTCATGTTTATACTTATAACGTTCAATACTATTCTTAGCCCTCTATTTCTGAACCTACTATCTGAATTTTGTATCAGTTGAATTTCCACATTGTAAGATGAGAAAAATCACACACATCCATCCTCTATACCTTCCTCTCCTTACCCCCTCACTGTGTTAGCTGCGTCATTATTTTATACTGCCAAGTTCTGTAAGATTTATATTCTCCCCTGTAAATATATCGAAGTCTTCTGTGTATCTTTAGTTTTATTCTAAACATTGAATCCCATTTATTAGGATGTATAATATGACTGTGTAAAGATTGTTAACTGTAAAACCAAATAATATGATTGGATTTGTAGAAAAAGAAATGTAATCTCATGTTAGCAGTCTGCACCACTTGAAGAATGTTCCATGCATCAAAAGCAAACGGATTATCCTACTCAGTGCTCCAAAAATATTGCTCAAAATAGTTGAACGTTTTGGTTTGCTTTATGCAAAGACCATGATTTCACCACACTACCACTTTTTACAACGTTTTTTATTGTCATTCTTTCCTATTTTGGTTCAAGAAGACATTCTTTCTTCCTTTCCAGTAATTAGAATTGATTTCATTCTTGAAGATACTCCTTATTCTAATTTAAATCAATGCTTTCTGGTTTTACTTAACAACTATATTCCTGGGAGTTTATTCAGCTCCAAGATTATTTCTACTGTATATTGAACCCCATGTCTTTCTTGGATACATTTTTCATTTTACTGTAGTAGTTTCTTATGATTTGTTTTTGTTGCTTTTAAGAAAGGAGCATAGAGGGAATAAACTTTTTAAAACTTTAAGGTTTTGAAAATACCCTTTTGTTCAAATTTATTGATAGTTTGATTGACTATATGGTAACTTCTGTGATCAAAATTATTTTTACTCAAAATTTCTAATCAACATGAAATATGTAGATAAGAAAACTAATATAGTAACTTGAATTTTTAGCCTTTCGTAGGCAACTGTATGCTCATTGCAAACCAGTAAGTGTTATCTCTTTATCCTTGACACTCACAATGATCTATCTAAACTTGGGCATTTTTATCTCTCCTGTTAATTTGTGACTATATTTTTAGTCTGTCTGTGACTAGAAGGATGGTTTTCCATGCTACACTCTCTGTTCTAATGTTCAGTGTGCCACTTACTAATTGTGGGACCTTGTGAGAGTTAGAAAGCAAATCTCTCTTTGCTTATTTGATCATATAATAATGAGAATGTTTAGCTCTCATGGTTGAGTAATGATAAAATAATTCAATATGTTGCGAAATTGTGATAAAGATTACTATAACATATATAAAGAATGCAAAATTGTTATTTTTTTGTTTAGCACTCAGCAGATCCTCTTAATCTGAACACTTTCTGGGCCTTTTCTTAGCTCAGAAATTTTTCATCTATTATTTCTTTGATAATTTCTTCCCATCCATTTCCACAGCTTTCCATTCCTGGACCTTCTACTAAATAGATACTTTTTTTTCCAAAATTGATTTTCCATACCTCTTATTATTTTTCCAAAAATTAAAAGTTTTGGCCTTTTTTCTGGGATTTTTAGAAGTCATGATTACTAAAACATTTATTTTGTTATTTCTTCAAATTTTTTTTCGTTGTTAAGAACTTTTTCTTGGGAAAAACTGGACATCCATATGCAAAAGAATGAAACTATATATTCCTATCTGTTGCCACATGCAAAAACCAGATCAAAATGGACTAAAGACTGAAATCTAAGACCTCAACCTATGAAACTACTATAAAAAAAAATTAGGTGACCTCTCCAGGACAGTGGTCTGGGCAAACATTTCTTGAGTAATACCCCAAAAACTCAGGCAACCAAAGCAAAAATGAATAAATGACATCACATCAAATTAAAAAACTTCTACACAGCAAAGTAAACAATCAACAAAGATCAACAAAGTGAGGAGACAGCCTGAGAGAAAATATTTTCAAAAGTATCCATCTAAAAAGGGATTAACAACCAAAAAATATAAGGAACTCAAACAAATTTAAAGGAAAAAAATCTAATATCCAATTGAAATGGGCAAAAGAGCTAAATAGATATCTTTCAAAAGAAAAGGTACTCAACATCATTGCTTATCAGTGAAATGTAAATCAAAACTGCAATGATATATCATCTCACCCCAGTTAAGATGACTTTTGCCCAAAACACAGGCAATAATGAATGCTGGATAGGATGTGGAGAAAAGGGAAGCCTCATGCACTATTGGTGGGAATGTAAATTAATACAACCACTGTGGAGAACAGTATAGAGGTTCTAGTGCTACCTTGACTCGGAATATAAATATAAACCTTCCCAGAATGTATCTAGTTTTAACCTAGACACCAAACATCCTGCTAAGATGTCTGCATGCAAGCAATGGGGAGAGGGCCACCATGACATTTAGTTCTAGTGCTAATTTGACTCAGAATATAAAAATCTTGTTATAGTGGTTACCCAGTTTACTTTCTACTGTCATCAGAGCAGAAAGGACGGGTTTGTAATTCAGGTGTTTTTGATGCTTTATAGTGTTCTTTCCTTGACCAACTCAGAGCAAGATTGCATATTATCCTCTTGCCCATCTGTTTTACCAAAACCTCATATTTAAGTGGCTCAGAACAACTATCTGGTATGTAGACCTTTCCCCGAGGACTCATATTGGACTCAGTGCTGACCATCAAACTGATTCCTGGAAGAAGAGCTTACATCTGATCTGTGCATTTTGGAGAGGGGATCTCTAGTTCAGCCATTCTCATTGTAGAAAATATTTGCAATGGAGAAGTGAGACACAGAAAAATATGAGACACATAAGTTACCTTATCAATTATTATATTGGAGTGGTCCCTTGAAACAAAGGGTAGCTTCAGATGATTTTCTTTTTTTTTTTTTAATATTCAGTTGCCATCATGGTGATTAGTGGAGTCCAAAAATTGGTCCCTGTAAACTCCTTCATCCCAGTGTTACCTCAGTTTCTAGGACTGGATTTTTCCTTAGTTACCCCTATCCTGAAACACACTCACATTTGATTTTTAGCTTCCTATGGACAAAACCCCGGAATGAAAGCCACTGACTCTCTGGTTCTCAGCCAACACTTTCCTCCAACCCATTCCCAGTCACTGTCTTTTATCAATATCCTTTTGGAACCCTAGAATCTTCCACTGCCATAACCACATATGAAATCAGATTTGGTGCCTAGAGATCACAGAAGTTTTACTGCTGGCTTTCCACCCTGATCTGCTGCTACGCAGTGCTCTCTCTCTCAGCCACTGTTGTGCTGCTCCATAATTCTTAGGATATGATTCATCCTCCCATCAGATCCCACTGCTCATCCAGTACTATTACTGTACCAGCTTTTTTTTTCTAAAAGTATTCTATTGTAAGGAAATAAAGTGGGGTTTTTTTTTGTTTTGTTTTGTTTTTTTTCTGGGCATGGACTCAGAAACGTCCAAGAAAGTGACACTTTGTGCTGACCATCAAACTGATTCTTGGAAGAAAAGCTTACTTCTTATCTGTGCATTTCTAAAATGAGAACTACGTTGTAGAGGGGGATCCCTAGCTCAGCCATTCTTATTGTAGAAAATATTTGCAATGGAAAAATAAAACACAGACTATTAGTCCCACAAGTTACCTGATCAATTAACCCAGACCTTTCATTTTCTCACATGAGGCCAGAAGTGTTAAGTGACTAACAGAAGGGCTTGAAGTTTCTTAGTGGCAAAGCCAGTACTAGAATCCAATTTTTCTGACTCATAACAGATTATAAGTTTATATTATACATATAAGTATATAATTTCTAACAAAAAATTATAAGCATAAAATAGTTAATATTCTTTGACCTCTTATTGTTAGCCAGGCCCTCTACTAAGTATTATATATCCATTGTTTTATTCAATCCTTTTTTGAATAAAATCCATTGTTTTATTCAATAATAGTAATTATAAAGTAGGTACTATTAGCATTCCCTTTATACAGATAAGAAAGCTGGCAGTTTGTGTGCTGTCATAATTATGAGTGGAACCAAGGTCAAAGTGTGAGTAGGAGATAGTCAAAACTCAGAGTGAAAGCCTAGTTTTTGCTATCATAAAGGAGTAAGGAAGAATTAAAATGCACCATTTATACAAGTTTGAATTTATATTTTATTCTAATTTTTGTTTGTCATGACAACTCAGTGGGTTGTCATGCCATGAGCTAAAAATGAAACTGAAAAGTGCCTTTAGCAATCACATTTTAAAACATTACCCTCTTCATGGTTTTATTTGGGTTAGATGAAGAGACAGAAGCCCTTGCTTACTGCTTAACATTGTTAAACCACAGCTCCCAGTTGCTCACATTCTTATTCATTTCTCTGCTTATTTTCTTATCTATAAGTTCCCAACTCCTTCTTCCCAAGCTTCCCTCCCAAGACTGAGACCAAAAGAAGGTTGACAATGAGGGAGATTCACCACTGCGGATTAACACTTACATCCTGGGACCTAGGACTAATGAACGCTAGGCTGCGTGTCTCATGGTCAGGGGAAGGAATGCCTAAATGTAGTCATTCTGAAGAAACCAACAGATTGTTTTGGTCACCACCCCCCACCACCCCACCATCCATGATTAACCGTCTCTTCATACGAATGCTTTTTATCCGGCTTGACTGTGTTTTTCCTTTAAATTGGCAGTCTGAGCATTTTGTGGAGAGAAGAGACAGAAGAAATGTGACTTGAAAGATGGTTGTGGGTGTTTTTTAACAAGTTCTCTAAAAACCTTAAAAAAGACCTTTAAAAAAAATCTCTGTGAATTACCTTCTTTTGCTTTAAAAATATACAATATTCAATGTTTCCCACCAGTTTATGAGATACACCCTTTAGGGTAGAGAAGAGTGATTTCGTTTTAGGCACCCAACCAAAACAAAATAATTTTTTCCTTTAAAAGAAACTTTTTACTAAAGTTAAAAGTATGAGAACACATAGAACATACATGTAGACACATTAACATAAGGATAACAATTATCAGCTTTTCAAAATAAAGCTTCATCTATGTAAAAAGCTTTGGAAAGAAATCTATCATAATTTCAATATGACAGCTTTAATGTTTCAAATTTAATTTTTAAGCTGTCCTTTACTTTTCTTCCAACAACTTTCATTTCAAAAGTCAATTTTAAAACATCTTTAAGTTGGAAACCACAGGACAAAAAGCAAGAACCTTTAAGCAGAGATCAAAAGACAGTTGAAGAACCCAAAACAGAGCAAGACTTTTGCCTAGGGTTGCTTTCTAAAGTGTCTTCATGGGACTCTCAACAAGGTAGAATTATCTGTCAGTTAGCTATCTATGTAGATAACAAGCAGATATGTAACTCCCTGACTTGTAGATAAGTCAGGCAGTCATATATCTAACTGCACCATTTGCACACATGTTTAATGCTATCTTGACATTCAAATGAGGGATACTGAGGTTCCCACTGCCTGTGTCCACGATATGGTGGGCTGAATTTCGAAAAACAGAAAATATGCTATTGCAAAATCAACATATGGTTCCTGCATAATATAGATCTGCCTGAACATTGCAATGAACATATGGTAAAAGAATTTTGCAGACAGGGTGGTAGAGTCAAGGGCAAGAAGCTGACTTTGGTGCTGACTGCCTTTCTATTTTCTATTGTAGAAGAAAGTCAAGAAATAATTTGGTCTTAAACACACATACACACTAACTGACAAAATAAATCAGTGTATCTCTTCCATTGCAGGGTGAGATCTTACTTTTTTATTCCTTATTCAGAAGTGTCAGAAAGAAATAAAAATATATATAGCTCTTGATAAACTACAGCGTTTTAGAAATTATACTTCTAGTACATTATTCAAATTGGCATAGTAAACACTCTTTGGGGTATCTTTACAATTCAAGAGTCATCTGCTTTTCTCCAATAACTGAACTCTGAGCCACAGTCTGATTCTCCACCAACCATGATCAAATTTAAACGGCGATCCCAACCCCTGACCATGCCTGGTTACTCAAGCTGCGGCAGTCTAATTCTCTGTCTTAGAAATTGAGACTTGAGATTGAGAAAGAACAGGTCATTCATTTCTGATACGGAAACTATAATGTGTGGGGTGGTCTGGAACTTCCTAAATGAAATAAATCAATTTCCCTAACTAAATTAATAAAGGTGGTGGGAGGGGGGGAGGGAGAGAGAGAGAGAGAAAGAGAGAGAGAGAGAGGGAGAGAGAGAGAGAGATTTATAGCTGTTCTAGTCTTTGCCTAAGACCTAAACTAGCTGGCCTTTATATTCCATTATATATTACTTTGTTTGTAGAATCCATTTCCTTTTGGCTTAACTAGTATTCTTCTGACTGAAAATTAATACACACTGTATTGGTATCCTATGAAGGCATAAATTATAAATACAAAGATGAAGAAGAAAAAAGGGTGAAGTTGAAAGTTTTGAGGATTGTCTTCCTCTCTTACCACTATTATATGCTGCTCTCTAATTTGATATTGAATTTGTTTGTCCAAAAAGATCTTCAACTGGGAAAGATATCTTTCTTTTTAATCTCTTTGCAGCCCCACCAGCACAGTCCTGGGGTTCATAGGAGGACATATATTTATTATTTTAAAAATAATTTTCAAAATAGTTTTCCATAATTTTAAGTGAGATGATTTCCATTTTTCTCTGCTCCTCCACTTCCCTCACTGCCTTTCCTCTCCTAGGTAAGGAGATAGGGAATGGCATAAAACATTGAAGAAAAGATAATTCACCATTCAGAAGGAATTCCTGCCCTCATAAGGAACATGCCATTGGAATTTATTGCCAAATGGTTGGCCATTCTCGAGAAAATCTTCTTGCAACCGTATGATTCGGTAATCAGTTAAAATAAACTGCTGATAAACATATTAAAAAAAAGAGGAACTATTTTAAGTTTTGCAAAATTTATAACCTCATCGTCATCTGCATTTTATTTCTCTAGTAAAAAGACAGGCTTCCAATGTCAGACTTCTCTGTAAAAATGAACATTTCTACACTTTCTCTTCCTGAGAAAAGGAATTATACCACAGTCTAAACAGAGAAATTGCAGCACAGGTTCATCCTCTTAGTGGGAGAAAGATACCAGACAAAATTCAGAAAATCTAGTGAGAGTAGCAGAATAAATGGGATATTACATGAGTCACAACAACTTCAGCTTTTTCTCTAACATAAAAAGAAAGCTAGATTGGAGAACTTGAGCCCTCACTGCTGGGGAAAAAAAAAATACTTGAGTCCTCAATACCTTTGATTTACTAGTTTGTGGAGGTGAAAATGTAGCTTTTACTGCATGTACTAAAGAACTAAGTTGAATTACTTTATCTCTTCCCATCCTTCTACAGAATGTTTCCAATTGGAGTTTTTTCCTAAGGAAATGTGAGCCACTAATATGTAGATATTAATCTACACAAAAACTTTATTTACTTTTGTGGAGTTGGTGGGCTTTTATTCTTCCCTTCTGGAATGCGACATGTTTGAAAGTTTTGGTTGGGTTTATTTTCGCATGTGTTTTGTTACTGTCTTTGTTGTTTTATATCTATGACAACAGAAGGTTATAGTGTGCTCCTTCCTAAAATATGTAACATAATTTCAGAAACAATGAAAATAACTATCATGTGTTTGCTGAGTAACTTCAATCTATAATACCTTAGTCATTTGCTCATTCTATTTTCACTCCAATGAATGATGCAGAGTACTACATTTTTAAAACAAAGCATTATCCTTTTTAAATACATGGCTACAATTCTTTGTCTTACAAGCTTATCTTTTGGCTTAGAAAAATATTTTGCCATAAATTGTATTGACTACCGAAGTATTAGGAAAATATATACAACCAGCTCTTCTGCATGTGATCAATAGACAAAATTCAAATTACACCTTTTTTATTTTTTGCCTTCAACTTTAACTTTTTCTAACTACAAGTTACACTGGAGCATTTTATAAGAACACCGTATGGGCAGTTATTTTTGTCTGACCCTTCAATTATTGCTTCTAGGCAGCTTTTTCATCTTGGCAGCAACTTACTCTACACAGAACCAGCACCTGATATTTCTTTTAAGATGAAAATCCAGACTCTTCACACAGGAATAAAGGCAGGAGGAAGATGGAAACTGACATTCCCCAGAGAACATGGCTCCAAACCAAGTCATTAAAGTGGGACATGGCCTGATTCATTGCCTTCACATAAATGATCCATTGAGCCATGAGCCAACCTGTCATACTTGGATTGCAATAAATATTTCCCAAGAAATAATGCCCTAAAAATAAAATATACATTAATGGTATGTGGAGATACTCAGTGAGGAAGTATTGATATAGTTCCTTCTCCCCGTCACTACTGATTTGCTCAGTCTGGACCTGAATATTTGCAATAGCTTCCTGGCTAATCATTCACTATACCATTGCCAGCAGGGACTGCTATAAAGCACATTTGATCATGTTTATCTCCCTTGATTCTAACCATGGAGTGTCACCTTCTTATTGGAGAAATCTCTCGCAGTTTCATTAAACCAGAGTGGCACTCTACAGATTTTAGGAGTTCAAAAACTGTCCTCGTCAGTTCTAAAAGTGCAAAATCCTTGAGTGGTTCCTATACAAATAAAGCAAGATATTCAAAAGTCCACTTTGCCTTCTTCCAAGGATCTTTCATTCCTTTTTTTGTATGTTCCCAGGGTTCTTTAGTACTCATAAGCATGTTAAAAGATAAAGAAAAGCCCCACTAGATCAGTCCAATTTCATTCCACTGAGTGTGTTGAATAAATGCTACAGGCTTTTTGCAAACTAACTTAATAATTTGAGTCCCAAGTAAAGAAAATGACTAAATCCCATTTTCCACAGCAGTCACTTGTACTAAGGCAGTGTCGTTATCTGTAGTGACAAATATTAAGGAGAAGGATGCCCACTCTGCAGTGATTTGCTTAGTGGATGGGCTCCAGCCAAGCTAACTAAAGTCCTTTGATTTAAAATTCTTTTCAATTCCTTGGCCTCATGGGGAGAAGGTGACAGAAATAATCAGTTATTGTGGACAAGTGGTGCTGCATCTATGTGGTTCAGGAATGGTGAGTCTTTGTGGCAGAACAAAGAGAAAGATGAGTTTTTCTTCAAAAGATTTGCACTATATGAAAATGAAGGACTTCTCAAAGTGATAAAACTGACCTTAAAGTTTCAATCCAACATTCACTAGCGGAGGCAAGTTATATCTCTTCTGCAGCTATCATCAGTGCTGAAGCCAAGCTCCTTTGAAACAGTAATTGAGGGAGCATTTACTTGCCAACCACAAGGTCAGTCATAGGCTCTCAGAAAGTACTGTAAATCTATAAATCTATTTATTTGTCATGCAATTATTTCCTGCCATAGAAATCAGCCCCACAAAAGCTGGTAGGACTGAGTCCAATGTCTATTACCTCACATGGGTAAAACTACTGAGCTCAGTATTAAACTCCTCTCAGAATGGAGCCTTCCCTCCCTCCCAGAAAGATTAGGACTTTTTGCCATTTGTTTACCATTATAAGTGCGACAAACTGTAGTGGTCCTAGGGCGGTATCTTGTCCCCATCTATTTTTTAGCAAGAGATGACAATACCTATTGCTGAAGAAGAGAGCAAAAACAAACCAAAGTAATAAAATTGTAGTAATAATAACGCAAACGTGGCATACAATATATTTTAAGAGCTTGCCTCAACCTACATCATGGACTTTACCTCTTGTCAATCCTTTAGTTGACTTATACTTGTAGTAATTGCATTATCTGTAATTTCTCAGAGAATCCTATTATTATCAGAATTGTTGCTACTGCTACCTGGAATGCCTTTTCTCACTCCAGGTCCAATGGATGACATCTCACTTATTTTTCAGGAGCCTGTAGAAGGACACCTTTAGCTTTTGTGGCAGTCCAAGAAGATCTGAGCATCCCTCTTTATTTGCTACTTTTGCATGGCCTCTGTCAATACACTTTTGTTTTATTGCAAATCTTTAACTACATGTCTAAACTTCTGTTTGCTAGGAGCTTTTCAGGGCAGGAAATGTATCTAATTTATCTCACTATGCGTTTTGTGGAAACAGTGCCTGGAATGTAATGAATCTTTAAAAAGAAATGTTTATTCAATCAAATACTACTCATTGATTCAAAATGGTTGAAATGGGGAGAACTTAAGGATAATTGATCCTCTAATTAACTTAGTAAGATATATACCATAAACTCATTACAGTGTTTGCTCAGTTGTATATAATTATCTACATACAAGTTTAAAACTACTTGAAACATAACTTTATGTTTTACAAACATGAGGCAGGCACTCCAGCATAGTGTGGGCCCTGGGTGAACACATCATCTTCCTTCCCATAAAGGGGGATGAAAACAAACCCCACTATTATTGTGTGAGGTCTATACCCTCAGTTATTTATACCATATGTGGGGAGGACTAAGTGTCCTAAGAGCACTATCTCCATTGTCTCTTTTTATTTCTAGCCTCTCATCTGCTAAATCCTTTGTATTTTCTGTATTGTTGAGAAAACTATGTATTCCCCATTCATCACGTTTCCTTGAGAAGAAAAACAGCACACCTAGCTGTACTCCCAGTGTCCCCACCACATTTCCTCTTCTTTGGAGAAGAGATGAGTAAGTTTGGCAGTGGTCACTGGGATTGTGTGGCTCAGTCCCTGCTGAATTATCTTCAGTCTGCTCTCCGAAATGCAGCAAGCATCATGCAGCAGAGCCAGGAGCTAGTTAGGTAAGTCTGCCTAATTCATGGATAAAGCATTAGTCAGATCCCTTTGGTTGTATGTAGAAACTTTGTCTTTCATTCTAGGTTTGGTTCTGTTAAAAAACAACAGCAGCAGCAAAACACATCACTGGGAGGCCATTAGGCTAAAGCTGCTCCAGTGCTCTGTATTCTTACATAGGCAAACTAAAACTCGACTCAGTGTAAATGGTAAAACAAAACTTGAGCTTAAGCAATCAAAAAACATCCACTAACTTCTCACTGAAGACTTTCCACCGGAATGATCCAAATAAGGCTACTGCAAAAAGTTCTTTGTCTTGTATCTGCTTTCACCTTGTAGAATAATTTATCTATCTCCCTTGCCCCCACACCCTTTTGTTAGAGCCCAGAAACTGCTTGTGGTCTGGAGCTGCCTGATTTATAAACTGCTGTCTCCTCACACTTTTTAAAATTTTAATGTGCCTGTGTTTATCTTCTAATAGTTCATAATATAGGCATTTTTGTTAAATCACTGCCTAATTCTTGTATCTGTCTTTTGATTAGTTTTGAATTCTGGAGAGGAAAAATTGTAATTCACTGACTCTTCCCTCCAAAGCCCCAACATTTATTCCACCGTGCTCATAGAGAAGCGGTTTTCTTTGGTTTCTGCTCACCAGTTTTGTTGTAGCCTACTTTCTCTAAACCCGAGCACCAGAGAATGACAATTCTGTAGTCTGTCTTTCAGTTTAATCTGGCCCATTGACACTGAGCCAAACTGTCAGATTTCCTTTCCCCCAAGAGATACTTGATCACCGATAAACGAAATGCTGTAAGTTTTACTTGCAAATTCTCTACACTTGCCCAAATCTATCTGAATCCTCTGGTTAGCTGCCCAGTATTCTACTGGTGCTTCCACCTAAATACATAAATCTATAGAATCTGTCAAAATCCTTCTGAATATTTGATATGTTTGGCTGAAGAAAGTAACAGATTCATTTTATTTTCTGAAAAAGGTTTAGTTCATTATTAGTAATGAATGACTATAAGATCAATTTATAAGATGTACATATGCTGAGTATCTTAGAAATAGAGAGGGCAATCAATGTTTATCTTCCCCTTCATAATTGGACCTTTTTGGCCAAATAAACCAGTCACTGGTAAATTTGATAACCAGTGGTGCAAAGCCATTTCCTAAGTTTAGAGCCACACTTTTACATAAATTTTCAAACAATGGATAGCCTAACCTAAATACTTTTAGCCTCCCACCTATGGCCATGGAGCACCTGAAATAGTCCCTAAAGCATTGCCTCCTTTTCTTTTACGGAAGAGACTTCAATCTATCAGCAAACCTGCTAATATGCACCTCTCAGTCTCATAACCCTCATCTCCCTCTAACTACATGAGTGATTTCATTAATACAGCTCCTTCTATCATGGTTGTTCACGAAGACACCAATGATCAGGATGGTGGTTTTTCCAGAGTGGAGTTACTATCAATTCCCAAATACTGAAAACTCCAATGAACATTTGGTGGTAGAGAGGAACTGTGTGCACTTCCTTGGGGAAAAGTGAAGCCCTTTCATTTTTGACTTCCTTTAGAACTTCCAAATGTGTCTCCCTTCAGTTGCCTTGGTGATTTCCTTGCTTATCTGTCATCACAAGTGGCCCTTACTTTTCACCTGCTTTCTCTCCCTCCATTACTACTGAGCAGCTTGACTGGTGATGACAGAAACACAAGATGAGAGGCTTCAGAGGTCACACATGACTGTAGGACAAGGGTGATGAAAAACTTTTCAGTAGACATTTCATTTCAGTGAGTATATTTGCAGGAGGACAGGAGGGCAGTCGAGTGACTTTTGATCACACCACACTGCTTCCTAAGCCTGGTGGCTGATTATAATTTGTGTTGGTATGAGGAAGAAGCTGTCTGTATTGAAAGAACATACAAGTACTGGGGACAAGTATTCTAGGTTGCTTTTGGAGTTGATGTCAAGGTTTTCCACATCAAAATAACCCATTCAATTTTTTTTTTAACTTGTGAAGACAGCCGTCCACTTCACAGATGTATTCTCTCCCGAAAGCAGCTTCTAAAATGGCATGCCGCTCTTTACTCACAATGAATGCCTAGTGCCCTTCAGCCCCTAAGATAAAACTTGACAGTTACGCCCAGCATATTTCTCTCCTCCATTCTGCTGGGAAGCCTTCCTCAGGTTGGTACTGCTTTCTCTCCCCTTAGCTTAGGCAGTTACTAGGAAGAAGCACTTATTCATTACGCAGATTTTCAAACTGCAATCTAGCTTTCCTTTTATCATCTGTGCTTGCCTCTATTGCACAATAATGTCACATGAACCATATTTAGCATACTTACCTGGTTTTCACATTTTTAAATTTGGGCAGGTTTTGGAAAGCAAAGGCATTGCTCTCTGACAATGTGCAATGGTATATGAGCTCTCTACTTACCTGGATGCCTTCGCCTTCCAGGTCAAGGGTTTGGGAGATTTTGGGGAGGAAGAATGGAGAAATGTTTTAATAAGGTTGCCTGTGAATGTCCTTGGCTGGTCTCTTGCTGCCTTAATCAATTTGAAGTATCTTTATAGATAATTCATTTTCTCCTCCATCTTACAGTGAATTCAACACTGGTCCTATTTCTACTTGTGTGAAAGTCATTTCTTTGGCCCATAAAACATCCCTTTCATATTAGTTTTGTTCTATTTGTTGTACATCTTATCATCCAGTACTTTGCTTCAAATTGACTCAAGTTGGGAACTAGGGTAGAATCTTGCTTGTTCTCACCGATGAGTGAAAACTCAATCCCAGATAGGATCTTTCTGTTTTGAGGTGAACAAAACATGGAGCACACTGAGAAAAAAAAGAGAGAGAGATTTAATATGGGGGACATGCACTACAATTAGTATGTCAGGGTCGTAGTTGGAGCCTCTAACTAGAAATATGACAACCTTGGTTAACCATTTTACCTGTCTTCTGAGCCCCAGAATTCTCCTGTATAAAATAAGAGTGTTGAACTATGTGGTTTCAAAATGTTGTTTTGATTCTAGCTAAGCATCTTTGTGGCTAGTGTGACAAAGAACTAACTTATTATAAATCAAAACTACCTTTGCCGAATAATAAAATTCCTTCATATACTGACTGCTTTTCTGTAATATAGATTTTATCATATGAGCCAAGTGGTCTCACAAGTATATAAAACAAAGTGCTGCCTCTAACATTCCAGCAAAACCAAGCTCTAACATATTTATGTCTGTTATCATTCTTCATATATTCTCTTTTCACCTAAAGATTCTTCACACTGATTTCTTATGACTTTCAGGAGAAAGATATCAGATTATGTAATTTAGGAAAGAAGATGGGGAAAAATGAGTTCTAAATACAAGTTTTTATCAAGCAGTTAAATATTTTCTTATGCTCTAGCTTTTATATAAATTCTACAGGTCAAAGTTTCATTTCTTTTCAAAGCAGTCATTTTATAAAGACTTCCAATATGTTTTTGGTTATCAAATTCTCCAAAGCTGTTATCCTATAGAAATTTCTAGTATGTATGGCATTGCATCTGAGAAAAGTTTTAGAAATCTCAAAATTTTCCACCAGGAATGATCAGATGTAAATTCAGTTGAGGATGCTTGTAGAAGAAGAAAAGAATGAGTAGGCAGCTCCATCCCAACCCCAACAACCTCAAGAAGGCTTAAGATCAATAGAGGAAGGTGAGGAGAACATGAAAACCTGAGGATTTCACTCTTGCTTCTCTAAGGAAAATAATTGAACGTCTGGAATCATGGTGGAGCACAGAAATCAAAGCCCTAAAACTTAAAAAAAAAAAAAAGTCAAAAGACATTAATTCTGGATGGAGTACTAGACTTGGAAAAATATCCTTCACTACATATGATAACCAAGACAGGTCTGTATGTTCACAGTTCAAACTGAAGGAAAGAGGGCACCCAAAATATTTCTAGTCAACAGTGTCAGTAAATTAAAAACATGGCACTGCTACTACTAATGGGTTAATGTGTGTTAATGGCATTAAAAATCGTCCTAGTTTTCTGTATATTTGACTTTATTCTAATAAACAAACAAACAAAAATATTTGATAGATTCTCAATTCCAGTGGCCCTAACTTTATTTTTCCTATAGGTTTTAAAATTCAAGGTTGGAAACGGAAGTTTGTGTTTTTAAAACAACAATACTATCTTACGTGTGTTTGCCTTTTGAATTTTTTGATTTGTAGTGGCTTTTCTGGAGGGTGGGGGATGGTATGGAAGCTCTTATTTGATTCTTTGGATACTCGCAAGAGTGAGATATTTTTCTCTTCCCAAACAAGGAAACTCAAAGGTTAATTGTTTTGCCTGTGACTTGCCACAAGGCAAAAGAATGGTAGAGATGGGATCAATACCACCTTCACTTGATACCTATATTTCTCCCACTGTCATTTAAAACATTAAAAAATGAATTCACTTTGAATTTAGAATAACCTAAACAGCTTTGCCCCCTACTTTTGCTAGGTAGCCTCTTCACAATGGGTTTTAAAATCATCTGCCAGTGGTGTTACAGTGAAAATCATACTATTCTTTGACTTCAAGTCCTCAATCTAAATCACAGCTATGCTACTAAGGCCCAAGAGCTCTTGGTCAAGACATTTAAACAAAGGTTTGTTTAATAATTATCTGCAAAATGGTAAGCAGAATATCAATACCTCCCCCACCCCCTGAGACTGGTGAATATTGAATTAAATAATCTGGGGACACTTGTAAACTATAGATTATCACTAATAATTTATCATGTATGCTTAAGTTGTTCTGTTTCAGAAAACTTCAGTGGCTTCCTGTTGTTTATGGAATAACATTTACACTCCTATGCAAGGCATTCAAAGTTCTCTTTGACATTCATTTTCAATCTTTTTATCTGCTAATAATAACAGCTGACATGTTTTGAGCAAATACTCTGTTCCAGGGATATACTGAATAGTTATTGTCTCAGGTAAACTTATATCAAGCCTGTGATAAAAACATCATTATTATCCCAATATTATAGCTATTGATACTTGGAAAACTAAAGAATTTGCCTAGCTTCACACAGAAAATAAGGAAGGGTGAAACAGGGAGTCAAATTCTGGCTGTCTGATTTCAAAGTAAACTTAACTAAGTGTGGTACTTCTTCCAAATACAGCATTTTTCCAAACATCTCTCTACCATTATTACACTCAACTCTGTAACAAATACTTTACCATGGTAGAAAAAAAATCGTGGTTTAAATCTCACATCAAGGTTGGGCAATTACAGCTGAGTGCCTCAACTGGAGGGGAAGTGATCAAGAGCGTAGTGTCTGAAAATAGATGGCCTGGGCTCAAACTGGTTCTACTGCAGACCAGCAGCATGATCCTGGAGTTATTTCACTTCTTTTCTCTCATCCTTAAATGGTGATAATCAGGAATCCTACTGCAGAGTGTTGGTGTAAGAAATAAATAAGTGAATAAACATATGTGCAACTATTAGCATGGTGACTAGCACATAGATAATACTATGCAAATGTTAGAGGGTATTGTTATCATTGCATTTCCATTCTATGTTATGTCCATGGCAGTTGTGTTTGCCATTGTACTTCACAAAAGAATCTGTCTTCCTCTTTCACCTAATTAGTTGACCTTATTTGTTCAGATCTCAGCCCAAATGCTGCTTCACTAATGAATCTATCTTTGATGTGCCTTCCATGCCTTCTCTTCTTTTGCCTCGCACTAATTTGAGCCCTCCTAAGACACTCATACTCCACTCTGAGGTCTAGGAGCATTTATCATAATTTTACTTAAATAATAAATTGGGCTATTAGTCTTAGAATCTCTGCACTTCTCACTAAAAAGTGCGATGAGGGCAGAGGCCATACCCACTTGTTTATCTTGCACAGCAAACACAAAGTGCTTGATAAGAATCTACTGAATTAATAATGAATGAATGAACCTCATGTTTCTTTATTTCTTTATATACTGTGTCATGGTTTGAAGGTGTATTTTTTAAATCTTTTTCCCACTGAATCATGTATTTTCAAACTCTCTGGCCAACAGTAATTGACTAAAAATATTTATAGAAATTTCCCATAGTTATATCTGTGCCATGACAACTAAATTACCATCTTCGTCCTCCTTAAATATTAGATTTATGAAATACAAGAAGCTTAATCACCCTAAGAAAACAAGAAATAGACAACTTTTCTAGTTTTGAACACTGCTTTTAAACTGCATTTTGAATGTGTTCCTTCAAAATTTGCATAATCATTCATGAATCTCTTGATTTGAATACCACAGTAATGACAACTTAAGATATATTGTTTGTTGTTTATTCAAAATGGATTTCAATTATCAAAGTAGATGTTTATGTATGCACCTGTTTCTATATTTGCTATAGACTCAATTAATAATATGATCATGTATGCTGATGCAGTTTCAGAATTGTGATTTGAAATATGGTAACTTCTGCAATATTAGAAGCAATGTTTTTTATCCTGTTGTCATGGATAGATTTTTAAAACTTGAAATCTTAAGTATGTGCCACACTAGATTTACCAATGTTTATTCTGAATATAGCAAGGCTTCAAAACATTACGGAAATAAGGTTGGCTGAGCACCAATTGTAACCAAAGGTGAACTCAAACCCTGGGGAAATCTCCCTCTTCTTATAAGCTGAAATCATGGAAGTTGTGCCTTCATTGTGCCCCAACATAAGAAAAATATATATTTTATAATGAATGTGTTGTATTCTATTCATCATTAAATTACATCATCCTAGTGATGTCCAGAAAAAAAAATAACTTTTCCATTTTAGAGTATTATGAAGTCATGATCTCAAAACACCAGTTCCATCTCTATCCCTTACCAGTTGGGTAAGGCTGTGTGGGTTATGTAAACTCTTGAATCCTTCCCAGTCTGTAAAATGAGGATACTACTAGTTCATGTCTCACACAGATGATGTGAGGATTCAGTGATACAGTACCTTGAAGGTTTAGCACAGATACTAGAATATAGTAAATGCTCAATGAATATTAATTATCATTTTATTTCTGTTGTTATTATATCATGTCATTCACATAAGCACTGCTGGTTATTCTTTCCACTTGTATAAGTTTGTTCTTCTCTAGACTAATGGATTTTGATAGTTGGCTGACAATGTTGTTTACTCTACCTTTCTTATTGCCTTACACATAGTAAATCATCAACTGATTGAAAGTTGATGTGCTAGTTTGCGTTTATATTATTCTAATGCATGTATTTGTCTTCCAGAAATGTCAGTTGTGCCTCTTTTTAATTCAAAAATCTAGTATTATTTAAACTATAGCTAGGGCCAAATTCTAGAGAAATGGAGAAAGAAATAAAGCTCTGTTTAATATTGTACTTAAAGCATACATGCCAAATCAGGTGTTCTTAAGTTAATGTCCAATCTAATGTAGTTACAATTGAATAACTTCAGAAATAATTGATGAAACAAAGCATTTATAAGGTGTGTGTGTGTGTGTGTGTGTGTGTGTGTGTGTGTTTCCTTCAATAACAGCATTTACCATGGGTTATTTTCTTTGAATTTAAAACCTGAATTTTTTAAAAATACTGAGCCCTAATTTCAAGATTAAAACAATTTTTATTTTGTGTATATTTATAATATTTTAAACAATTGATCTAGATGACGCAGCCACAATCAACTTTATAGTGCTAGAGATGTCTTAAAATTTGGCAAGTTATTTTTTCTTTTCTTTTCTTTTTTTTTCACCAGGCTGGAGTGCAGTGACACGATCTCAGCTCACCGCAACCTCTGCCTCCCGGATTCAAATGATTCTACTGCCTTAGGCTCCTGTGCAGCTGGAACTACAGGCATGTGCCACCTCACTCAGCTACTTTTTTTTTTTTTTTTTTGTATTTTTAGTAGATACAGGGTTTCATCATGTTGGCCAGGACGGTCTTAATATTTTGACCTCGGGATAAACCCACCTTGGCCTCCCAAAGTGCTGGGATTACAGGCTTGAGCCACAGTGCCCAGCCTTTCTTTTTAATGGGCATTGATGGGAGAGGGGAGGGACACCTTATCAATTTTAGGACCGAAATAGCAGTGCTTTTGCTTCCTCATTTCTTCAATAGGCTCCCAAAAGTAGGGAAGCTGCATGCTACAAACCTCATAGATGAGAGTGGCTAGGATGAGGTTGATAAGGCAGACTACAGTCAAATCGTGAGGAACCTCATATGCCACATTAAGGCAACGGAAGCAATAATCATTTAAGCAGGGTAAGAGCATGATCAAACCTTCATTTAGAAATCACTTTGTTGCCTTAGAACATGGACAAGGATGGGGACACAATGGAGGTGTGAGGAACAATTTGAAAGTCAGAATAGAGGCTGAAGCAGCTGCAACTAGGGGGTATAGAAGTTCTAATGAGGAAGAAAGATACGGAATTGAAGGAGCTATTCTCAGTTTTTAATATCTTCTCAAGATGTGAAAAAGGGAGGAAACAAGCCTTCTAGAATCTTTTATATTTCTATTATATAGAATACTTACATATTTAAAACTTTGGATTGCTAATAAAGTCTGGGCATAAGAAAGCAAAACAATGCAGAGGTGCACACACTCACAAATACATATGCAAACACACACAACCTTAATCCAGGTCAGGGAACCTCACGAAACAAAGACAGAAAGGAATGTGAGGGAATCGGCACACTGCCAGAATAAAGACTAAGTGGCAGGAGAGATACAAGTAATGCATATGAGGGTTCATCATATTGATTTGTTTGGTTATTTCCATAATATTTGTTATTATTTCTGTCAGTGTCCAGTATTATTATTATTATAAGTACTTCAATCTACCCATATAGTTGTAAAAGTGTATTGAGCTGATCTACTGAGCAATGACAAACACCTTCCTTTGACTGGTCTACTGAGTGTTAACAAACACTTTCCTTTCGGGTGTGGCTGGTACTTCTGCCTTACATGTTGATGGAAAAGAGCTGAAAAAATTGAATTCTGTTTTCTTTGGAAGTATAAAGAAGGAAATCTTAATTTTGAAAAAGAATAAAGAGAATCCCATTATCATTTTACTTTTCCAGAATAGCCAAATCCTGGAGAAGTGTGATGCTAAAGGAAATACAAGATATCTTGCTACATGCTTAGGAAAAAGAGAATTGAAACCTTAATATCATCCAACCTATAGTCAGATAATTGGCTATATAATGAGTTTTACTTTATTTCCATGGAATCTAAACACCTAATTTTATTTTATTACGTTTACTTTATCACACGTTTATTATACACAGCCTCTAACATCTACAAAGGACGTATCTAGGCTCACCAATGTCAGGGTTAATGTGTTTAAGTTCTCCCTCTTTTGTTGCATTTTGCATTAACATTTTTAGTAAATTTTAGTGGTATGAACCCACCATATGTGCATATCTCAAATTTGGTAAGCTATACAATGCACACCTACAACCTAAGCATAAGAAATGTGATGCTGTAAGATTAGACGGTTAGACTTTTAAAAAAGGTCAAACATAGCCAACTAAAAACATAATAAGAAAATGTGAAAATTAGAGTCATGCAAAATAATACTTCATACACAGCATTGAAAACTTTCAGGTATATAGGATGTAGTAAATTTTGAACTAGTTCGAGAAAAGTTTCAAAAATTCAGTCCAAGTTCCACTAGTGACTCAAAATATGACCTATGAATATTCCTTGCAACTGTTTGTTCAACTATGTAAAAATTTATGTTCTTGGAAGCACAGAATAAACCACATAACAGTCCTTGGGTATTAAGTGCATTTGGAAAGCCTTTAGGGGTCAAGAGTTTTGAAATTCTCAATGTAACAAAAAATCCCAAACATATATCTTTTTCTGCTAGTCTAGTTGAGTAAGTATTCATCTCACAGTAAATACCCATATTATTTTTCTACAGTTATCTAAAGTTCATTATATGAAGACACTTTCTCATTTTCCTGATAAAATTCATTTTTATCAACTATCACAAAGTATGAATTTCTATATCCTCTGCAATCTCAACACCAAAGCAATGTTATTTCCAACTAGTCATAGACTGAGGATGGAAAGAGATTAGTGGTAGAAGAGAGAAGGGCTTTTGCTGTGAAATTTATTATCTTAAATGCCAGTGGTTTAGTTCCCAGATAGCTTGAGGATGATGTGATTTATTATATTCAGTACCAGGAGAAGTGTAGAGATTTCACTAAATGCAGGGAGATAAGGCAGAAAACAATAACTAAAATAACCACAGAAACTCAAACAGTATTGGAGAATTACTAATGCCAAAGAGAGAAATGCAGTGGACAGATCAGTTACTGTAAGAACAATCTTGGTATTTTTTTTTGACACTATATCTGTTTCAAATCAAAATGGGTGAGGGCTGAGCTTCAGTAATAACTTCGATATAGTTTGGCTGTGTCCCCACCTTAATCTCACCTTGAATTGTAGTTCCCATAATCCCCACATGTTGTGGGAGGGACCTGGTGGGAGGTAATTGCATCACAGGGAAAGTACCCTCATGCTGTTCTCATGATAGTGAGTGAGTTCTCTCTTGAGATCTGATAATTTTACAAGGGGCTTTTTCCCTTTTGCTCGGCACTTCTCCTTCCTGCCGCCATGTGAAGAAAGACGTGTTTTCTTCCACTTCCACCATGATTATAAATTTCCTGAGGCCTCCCTAGCCTTGCTGAACTCTTAGTCAATTAAACCTCTTTCCTTTATAAATTGCCATCTCAGGTATGTCTTTATTCACAGCATGAGAATGGATTAATACAAGCTTCAAGTGTTCTTCAAAGTTCAAATTGTACAATTCTGAATATGTGAAAAGAAGAATGGGAAACTTTTCAGCTTTCTACATGCAAACATCATAATTTCTGGCATTAGCATTTTATGAATTAAAGTATGGATTCATTTTTTGGAATGAAGGCCAGAATAGAAGTTCATGTCTCTCTCATATAGAGTCCAAAAATAAATGATCTAGGACTGATATGGGTGTTTTACTGTATTAGTGACCAAGGGCCTTTACTTCTTCTTGCTAATGCATTACATATCTCCCAATCTTAAATAACTTCTCTTTAGCTCCTGCTAACCCATTCATATTCAGCCAATCAGAGGGAAAAGATAATGGGAAAGAGAAAGGAAAAGGGAAAGGCATGCTACTTTAAAAAAGGCATAACCAAGAAGTTATGATTACTTATAACCTATTGGCTGGGACACAGGCACATTTAGATTCAAGGGAGGCTAAAAATTGTCTTTATAACTGGAGCCATATGCCTCACTAAAGTTCTGTTAGCTGTAGAAGAAGGGTAGAATAGAATATATAGTTAAGGGGAAAAGATCAGTCTTTGCCACAGTCCACTGCATAACTCTTCTCTAAAACTTTAAATCCCTTCCCACATATCAAACTGCAACATGAGGAGCCACAGCAAGACCTGATGGAGAGGACTGCACATCACCCAGAGAGATGGACTTCGAGTTGGATGCAATTTTGTAATTGTCTCCCTTGTATATTGAGTGCATATTCCAAGGAAGACAATTCCAAAATTGATGCGCAGTTCACTTGATGTGGCTCAACAGATTTGGAATATTAAAACCTAAGAAAAAAATGATCTTTTTTTCTCTTATGCCAATATATAATGATGAATTAATAATAGCACAAATGCATTACAAATATTTTTTCAAAAGAAGAATAGAAAATTGAGCAGTTACCAATCTGAAGCAACCATCAAATCCCACTAAGCAAGAGTCATGAAAAGTCTTTGTTTTGTAACTGAATTAAGTTCCTTCATTTACTTATGGTAGCTCATGGTATTGTAATACCCTCTGGAAATAGCTATTGTGATTCCTTGTTTTGTCCTTTGGGAAACGTTTCTTGTCTTTATCCTTCATAATCAAAACACTGAAAAGCGTATTTTTAGAGGCTGGATAATTTGTGCAGTCTACCTGAAGGTGGTATAGGTTTGAAGTCAGGTTTTTGCTTCAGGGTTTAAAAAAAAATCACAGGATTTTTTTAGGTGGCTTCTGTTTCTTTGAAAATGCAACTTCTTAAAACATTTGGTAGGCTTCTAATCAATGTCTTCTGCAACTAATAAGCAAAATCTCATTAAAACATACTTTTTATACTTAAACATACTGGTCTTTAATTTACTGACTTCTTTCATTCTACCTTTAATGGATTGAAAGCCCAACATCTTGACTGGGCGCGGTGGCTCACACCTGTAATCCCAACTCTTTGGGAGGCCGAGGCTGGTGGATCATGAGGTCCGGAGTTCAAGACCAGACTGGCCAACATGGTGAAACCCCATCTCAACTAAAAAATACAAAAATTAGCTGAGCATGGTGGCTTCTGCCTGTAATCCCAGCTACTTGGGGGGATGACATAGGAGAATTGCTTGAACCAGGACCCAGGAGGTGGAGGTTGCTGTGAGCCAAGATCGTGCCACTGCACTCCAGTGTGGGCTACATAGCAAGACTCCATCTCAAAAGAAAAAAAAAAAAAAAAACAAAAACAAAAAAAGAAAAAGAGAAGGCCCAATATCTTAATCTGATTTTTGCCCCAAACTCACTTTCATTGTTCAACTGAAAATTCCTATAGGACCTGCTTGGGAAAGACTTGAAGCCACAATTTTATCAACTGTTAAGCCTACGTGTTCAGAGCAACCTGTTCTAACTAGCCTATGTTGCAATATCACCAATAGGAAAAAAAAACTCACAAAAAGAAGGTAACACATAGCAATATTCTAAGGGTTTCCACCCAGTTCTATTAGAGTTATGAAAGCTCTAGTTTTAAGTCTGCTTTCAGAGGTATTTCAGATGACAGCATAATGAAATATTTGTTTACATAATAAAGGTCTTCAAATTTGTAGCCTGCAATAACCATTTCCTTGCTAACTTTAAACAATCATGAAGAGAGAACCACATATTTCAGATTTTTTATGTTACCATTGCTCTCATAGGTAGCATCTATATTATTCAAATTTGTAAATGCTATCAATAAGGGATATTAAAGAATAGAGGTATTTATTTCTTTCTAGTAATTGGCCAGATATAAACCATCCAAAAAGAATACAGAAAAGAGAGAAAATAATAAAGACAGAAACTATGTACTGAATAGAAAATAACTAAAAATAATAAAGAAGAACAACAAAGTCAAAAGTTGTTTCTTATAAATGGCTAATACTATTGACATACCTCTGGTGAAATTAATTATATGAGAGAGAGAAGAGAGGGATGACCAAATATCAGTATTTAATAGTTAGACATAACAGATGTTGCACATAATAAGGATAAGAACATGTAATGAAAAATGTTATACCAATAAATTTTAAACACATGACTACATTTTTAGAAAAATTAATATCACATTCAAATTCAAGAAAAAAATCATATACCTATAACCATGAAAGAAACTGAATTAGTTAAAAATATTTGCACAGAAAAGTTAAACCATAGGTGGATTTCAAGAGAATTCTTTCAAATATTTAAGAGAAAAAAGTTCAAATCTACACAATGTCTTCTAGAGAAGAGCTAAAGAGGGAACACTACTCAAGTCACATAATGAAGCCACCATTACCTTGATACCAAACGGGACAATACAATTTTGTGAATAAAATAGCATGTCAATTTCACTTGTGGACATAGATGAAAATAACATATATTAGCAATATATGAGAAATATAGTATTTCACACCCATGTTTAGTATAACCCAGGAATGATAATTAGTTTAACATTAGAAAGTTAGTCATTATAGTCCTCCATGATAAGCAAAAAGTTCAAAATTTAGTGGAGAGACTACAATGTTACTTTGCAATAGAAAATTAGAGCCTTTCATCCAATTCTAAGACCTGAGCCAGTTTACAGACCTGCAATGTTGTGCAAAAAGGAGAAGCCAGATCCTATTACCATAGGTTTATCCAGTAATTTTCTGTTTATCCTTCTTCTAAAAGACCTGCAATGAATCACCAGATTGATTGAACCCAAGAAAGAATGAAGCACTCCCTATTCTTTAATGGGATGTTAATTTGAAGCTGAAATAATCTAGAAAAACTGAAAATCATCTGTGGCCTAGCCACCAGAAGGGACACTTATGAAGTCAGGAGATAAGCATTTTGGCCAAAATCCATGTACAATGGAACCAGTGAGTCTGTAAAATTACCTGCTAATCATTTCATCAATTCCTGGAAGCATCCAAAACATACTCATCAATGGGAGAATCCCCACATGGTTTTACTGACTCAAATAGTAAAGACTACTATGCTAGAAATGGCCAAGTAAAATATTCTGAAAGAAACCCATCTCGCTCTCTCTTTTTTTTTTTTTTTTTTTTTTTCGGTAACTGAGACCATGCTCTTATTTCCATATTATAAAAGTTATACATGGATACGTACTTATTTACAAAAAGTAAAGAAAACATTATTGTATATAGAGCACTATTCCTCTGCTCCAGTATCTTCCTTAGCCTCTGGGGAATATTATTTTACTCTTTGTCTCCACAAATTAATTTCTTTTTTCTGTTTTTTTTTTTTTTGGTTTTTAGATTCCATGAATAAGTGGGAATATACACTGTTTGTCTTTCTGTGCCTGGCTTATTTCACTTAACATAATAACCTCCAGTTCCATTCATGTTGTTGCAAATGACAGGATATCATTCTTGTTATGGTTGACTACTACCCTGTTGTTTATAAATACTATATTTTCTTTAACTTCTCATCTGTTGATGGTTCTTTAGGTTGCTTCCAAATTGTAGCTACTGTGAACAGGGCTGCAACAAATATGAAAGTGCAAATATCTCTTTGATATATTGATTTCCTTTCTTTTAAGTATATAGCCAGTGGTGGGATTGCTGGATCATATGGAAGTTCTATTTTTAGTTTGTTGAGGAACCTCCAAACTGTTCTCCATGGTAGCTATATTAATTTACATTCCCACCAACAGTGTCCAAGTGTTCCTTTTTCTTTACATCCTCTCCAGCATTTGATAGTGCCTGTCCTTGGATAAAAGCCATTTTAACTGAAATAAGATAATATCTCCTTGTAGTTCAGATTTGCATTTCTCTGATGATCAAGGATGTTGAGCACCTTTTCATATGCCTGTTTGTCATTTGTATTTCCTCTTTTGAGAAATGTGTATTGAAACTTGTGATGGTTAATACTGTCAATTTGATTGGACTGAAGGATGCAGAGGATTAATCCTGGGTGTGTCTTGTGAGGGTGTTGCCAAAGGAGATTAATATTTATGTCTGGATTGGGGAAGGCAGATCCTCCCTTAATCTGCGTGGATACCATCTAATCAGTTGCCAGCAAACATAAAGCAGGCAGAAAAATGTTTTCCAGTATTGGGTACATATATTTTACAATTGCCATATCCTCTTGCTGAATTCACCCCTTTATCATTACATAGTGACCTTCCTTGTCTCTTCTTCTAGTTTTTGTCTTGAAATCTATTTTTACTGATGTAAGTGTAGCTACTCCTGCTTTTTTGGTTTTCATTGGCATGGAATATCTGTCCCCATTCATTTAATTTTTAGTCTATATGTGTTTTTATAGGGAAAGTGTGTTTCTTGTTGGCAACAGATGATTGGGTCTTGTTTTTTAATCCATTCAGCTGCTCTGTGTCTTTTGATTGGAGAGCTTAGTCCATTTACATTTAATGTTATTATTGATAAGTAAAGACTTTCTTCTGCCACTTTGTTACTTGTTTTCTGCTTTCTTTTCTTTTCTCTTCTTTTCTTTCTTTCCTATCTTCCTTTTACTTGAGATGGTTTTCCCTGATGAGATAATTTAGTTTCTTGCTTCTTTTTTTTGTTGTTTGTTTCATATTCTTTGGCTCAAGGTCAACAAGAGGCTTGCAAATTATTTTAAGCTGGTAACTTAATGATACATGCACGTGCGCACACACACACACACACACACACACACACACACACACACACACATAAAAAGAAAACTAATAAGGTCGCTATACCTTAACTTTGTCACTAAACTTTGTAAGCTTTTGTTGTTTTTATTTAAAATGACCATATCTTGAAATGTTGTTACAGGTATTATTTTTGATTGATTCATCATTTAGTCTATTTCAGATAAGAATGTAACTGATCGATGGGTTCTTCTTGCCTACTACCTAGACAGAGCTGACTTCTCAAGACAGAGGAATTGCAATAGAGACAGAGTTTAATTCATACAGAGCCAGATATATGGGAGACCAGAGTTTTATAATTACTCAAATCCTTATCTCTGAAAACTTGGAAATTTGGATTTTTAAAGATAATTTGGTACATAGGGGGCCAGTGATTCAGGAGTACTGATTGGTTTGGTTGGAGATAAAATCACAGGGAGTCAAAGCTGTCCTCTTATGCTAAGTCACTTCCTGGGTAGGGGCCCCAGTAAAAGATGAACCATTTTATTGATCTGGGTGATGCCAGTTCATCCATCAAATACAGGGTCTGCAAAATACCTCAAGCATGGATTTTAGGTTGATGTTATCCCCAGGAACAATTTGGGCAGGTTCAGAATCTTGTAGCCTTCAGCTGTATGACTCCTAAACTATAATTTCTAATCTTGTGGTTAATTTGTTAGTTCTGCAAAGGCAGGCTAGTCCTCAAGCAAGAAGTGGGTGTGTTTTGGGCAAGGGCTGTTACTGTCTTTATTTCAAAGTTAAAGTATAAACTAAGTTCTTCCCAAAGTTAGTTTGGCCTATGCCTAGGAATGAACAAAGACAGCTTGGAGGTTAGAAGCCAAGTGGAGTTGATTAGGTCAGATCTCTTTCACTGTCATAATTTTCTCAGTTATAATTTTTGCAAAGGTGATATCAAGAGTAGTTTACACACCACAGTTATAGTGTTATAAATTTCTAGTTTTCTGTGTACTCAGTATTACCAGTGAGTTGTTATTGTTGTTTTTTCTTTTGTTAACCTTCAGATGATTTCTTATTTCTCATTAATATTATTTTCTTTCCAATTGAAGTACTCTCTTTAGCATTTCTTACAGGATAGTGTTGATAAAAAGTTAATAAAAAGTCCCTCAGCTTTTGTGTTGATAAAAAGTCCCTCAGCTTTTGTGTATCTGGGAACATAATTCTCCTTCATCTTTGAAGGATATTTTCACAAGACATGCTATTCTAGGGTAAAACTTTTTTCTTTCAACACTGTAAATATGCCATGCCACTCTCTCCTGGCCTGTAAAGTTTCCATTGAAAAGTTTGCTGCCAGACGTATTGGAGCTCCATTATATGTTATTTGTTTCTTTTCTCTCTAGAATCTATCTTTTCTTTATCCTTTACCTTTGGGTGTTTGATTACTAGATGCCTTGATGTATTCTTTGAGTTATATCTGCCTGGTATTGTATATTTTTCTTGCACTTGAATGCTGATATCTTTCTCTAGGTTTAAAGAGTTTTCTGATGTTATCCCTTTGGATAAACTTTCTACCCCTATCTTTTTCTGTACTTCCTCATGAAGTCCAATAATTCTTAGATTTGCCCTTTTGAGGTTATTTTCTACATCTTATTGGCATGCTTCATTTTTATTCTTTTTTCTTTTTATTTCTTGCCAATTCTGACTGTATTTTGAAATAGCCTGTTTTCAAGCTTTATTCCATTATTTCTTCTGTTTTATCAGTTCTGCTATTGAAAGATTCTTGTGCAACTGTCAGTATGCCAATTAAATTTTTCACTTCCAGAACTTCTGCTTTATTCTTTTAATTATTTCATTTTTTTTGTTAAATTTATTGGTAGAATTCTGAATTCCTTCTTGGTTTTATCTTGAATTTCTTTGAATTTTCTTAACAAGGTTATTTTTAATTCTCTGTCTGAAAGGTTACACATCTGTGTTTTCTCAAAATTGGTCCCTGTTGTCTGATTTAGTGTATTTGTTGAGGTCACTTTCTCTTGGATGGTCTTGATACTTGTAGATGTCCTTCTGTGTCTGGACATTAAAGAGGTAGGTAGTTATTGTAGTCTTCTCAAGTCTGGGCTTATTTGTATTCATCTACCTTGGGAAGGCTTTCCAGATATTTGAAAGGATTTGAGTATTGTTGATCTAAGCTATATCTACTTTAGGGGACACGCCAAGGTCAGTAATGCTGTAGTTCTTGCAGACTCACAGAGGCATCCCCTTGATGGTCTTGAACAAGATCCAAAAGAATTCTGTGGATTGCCAGGCACAGACTCCTTTCCCTTTCTTTGCTCTCCCCCAAACAAATGAAGTCTCTCTGTCTGTGTTCTGAGCCACCTGGAGCTGGGGAATGGAGTGACATAAGCAAACCTGTGGCCACCCCTACTTAAAAGTGTACTGGGTCACTACCACTGCCAGGGCATAGGGGAGGGGTCAATGATTAAAGACTGTTTTTCTACCACTTCAATGCCTCTTTTAGTGATATGAAGTTAAAACCAACTACTGTGAGTACTCACCTGATTTTTAGTTCTTAAGAAGGTGCTTATTTTGTGTGTAGATAGATTTAAATTGGTGTCCTTATGGGGAACTGTTTGGTGGAGACTTCTATTTTGCTATCTTGCTCCATCCCAGATCCTGATTTCAATTCTTTTTGATAAGTACTTTGAAGTTAAATGGCTGGATTATATAGTAATTTTATTTTTAATTTTCCGAGGAACTTCTAATTTGTTTTCCATAGTGGCTGCACTATTTTACTTTTCCACCAAGAGTGTATGGGTTTCCAATTTTTCACATCCTAGCCAAGATTTGTTATTTTTCTTTCTTTAATATAATGGCCATTGTCACAGGCATGAGGTAATATTTCATTATAGTTTTAATTTGCATTTCTCTGATGATTAGTTATGTTGAGAATATTTTTATATATGTTAGTCATTTGTATATGTCTTAGGAGAAATGTCCATTAAAGTCTGTTGTCCAGTTTTAAATAAGTTGTTTGTTTTCTTCCTATTGATTTGAATTTCTCATATAGTTTAGATATTAACCCTTTATCAAATATAAGTTTTGCAATATTTTCCACCATTCTATATATTGCCTTATTACTCTGTTTATGTTTCCTTTGCCATGTAGAAGCTCTTTAGTCTTTAACGTAGTCCCACTTGTTTAGTTTTGATTTTGTTGTCTCCTCTAGTGTTATATACAATAAATCATTGCCAAGACCAATGTTATAAAAGTCTTATCCTATGTTTTTTTCTAGAAGTTTTAGGGTTTCAAGTATACCCAGAGATATAATTTTAATATTTTCAGTTATTTTATCCATTTTGAGATGATTGTTGACTTGGTTGTCTTTTCTTCTTTCCTATTGTCCTAGCTAAGGATTCCAGTAACATGTTGTATAGATAGAAGTTGCAAGAGTGGTCATCATTGTCTTGTCCCATATCTTAGATGAAAAGCTTTCAGGTATTTCCCTTTGAGACTGATGTTACTAGTGAGATTTTCATATATGGACTTTATTATGTTGAAGTAATTTTCTTCTAATTTGTTGAGGTTTTTTGTTGTTGTGTTTTTTTTTGTTGTTTTTTTCTTTTGATAGAGAGTTATTTTGCCAAATGCTTTTTCTGGATCTATTTAGGTGTTCATATAAATTTTATTCTCTGTTATGTTAAGGTGGTGTATCACATCAATTGCTTCTTGTATGTTGAACCATCTTTGCATCCCAGGGACAAATTCCACTTGATGATAGTGTAGCTCTTTTCATGTGCTATTGAATTCGGTTTGCTAGTATAGTCAGCCCTCTGTTTCTGTGGGTTCAGTATCTGTGGACTCAACCAATCATTGATCAAACATATTTTTTAAAAAATGGATAATTGCATCTGTACTAAACATGCACAAATTTTGTGGTTGTTATATCCTAAACAATAAAGTATAACAACCATGTATATAACATTTACATTGTATTAGGTAGTATAAGTAATCTAGAGATAATGTAAAGTACATGGGAGTATGTATGTAGGTTATATGCAAATACTACACCATTTTATATAAGGACTTGAGCATCTGTGGATTTGGGTATCCACAGTGGGTCCTGAAACCAATCACCCACAGAAGGACCACTACATCTGGTTGAGGATTTTTGCATTTATATTCATCAGAGTTATTGGCTAGTAGTTTTGTTGTAGTTTTTGTCTGACTTTGGTAACATAGTGATGCTGGCCTCACAGAATAATTTAGGAAGTGTTCCCTTCTTTCTTCCTTTCTTTTTCATTTTTGGTAGAGTTTGGGAAGCATTGTTGTTAATTCTTATCTATATGTTTAGCAGAATTATCTAGTGAAGACATCAGATCCTGTGCTTTTCTTTGTTGAGAGATTTTTTTTTGGTTATTGATTGAATCTCCCTGCTAATTATTAGTCTGTTAAGATTTTATATTTTTTAATGATTCTGTTTTGTTGAGTTATATGTATCTAGAATATACACATCTCTTTAAGGTTATCCAATTTTTGGCATACTATTGCTCATAGTAATGATTTATAATCTTTTTTAAATTTTCACAACATCAGTTTTAATATCTCCTGTTTCATTCCTAATTTTATTTATTTGAATCCTTCCTTTTCTTTTATTCTTAGTTAATATGGCTAAGAATTTGTCAATTTTGTTGTTTTCAAAAATCTAATTACCAGTTTCAATGATTTTTTTGTTTCAATATTCTTGATTTTTCTTATTTCTGCTCCAATCTTTATTTTCCTCTGTGCTACTAGATTTGGCCTTAATTATTTTTCTAGTTCTTTGAGGTGTAAATTTAGTTTTTTTTGTTGTTGTTGTTAGATCTGTCTTATTTTTTAATGCAGTCATTTGCTGCTTTAAATCTCCCTTTTTGCATTGTTTTGTTGTATCCCAGAAATTTTGGTTTGTTATATCTTTATTTTTGTTTGTCTCAAGATGTTTCCTAATTTCATTTTTGATTTTCTCTTTGACTCATTAATGTTTTTCAGAAGTGTTTTATTTAATTGCCATGTACTTGGAAATTTTCTTCTTTTCCTTCTTTCTGCCTGTATTCCATTGTGCTCAGAAAAGATACTTGGAATAATTTAATCTTCTAAATTTGTTAAGATTTGCTTTGTGACCTAATGTGATCTGTCCTGGAGAATGTTCCGTGTAAACTTGAGAAGAATATGTATTCTTCTATTGTCAGGTAGCATGTTTGTATGCATCTGTTAGGCCTATTTGATCTATAGTATTGTTCAATTTTGAAATATTGTTGTTTTCTAATTAATCTTTTGCCTAAATGTTTCATTGTTTATTAAACATGGGGTATTGAAATCCTCTGTTTTTGTATTACTATTTCTTCCTTTTGTCCTGTCAATTATTGCTTTATATATTTGGGTACTCTGATGATGAGTGCAAATATATTTATAATTATTGTATCTTCCTGGTGAATTAGCCCTTTTATTATTATATGATGTCCTTGTTTGTTTTTTAATTCAAATTTTGACTTAAAGTCTATTTTGTCTGATAAAGCTTTGACCAATTCTGCTCTCTTTTGGCTACCATTTTCATACAATATCTTTTATTCAATCCCCTTACTTTCCGCCTATGTGTATCCCTAAATCCAAGGTAAGTCTGTTGTAGACAGCATATAGTTGGGTCTTGTTTTTCCTAAAAGTATTTAGCTACTCTGTCTTTTCATTGGGAAGTTTGATCCATTTATATTTAAACTGATAGAGATGAACTTACTCTTGCCATGTTGTTAATTATTTTCTGTTTACCTTACAAATTTTTGTCCCTTTTTTCTTTCTTCTTCCCTTCCTTTGTGTTTCATTAATTTTTTTTGTGGTGACATGGTTTGATTTCTTTTTCATTTTCTATTGTGTATCTTCTATAGGCTTTTTCTGTTGTTACCATGGTCTTTCTAGAAAATATCTTATAAATATCTCTTTTATTTTAATTTATAACAACATAATTTAACTTCATACAAAAATGAACTCTTTTGCTTCTCCCATGCACACATCATTTTATTTATATCACAAATTACAGCTTTTTATTGTATATCTATTAGCACATTGTTATAGTTATTTTCATACTATTTTCTTTTAATTTGTATAGCAGAATTCAAAGTGATTTAAGTACCATTTAAAAAATATTACAGTATCCTGTATTTGTCTATATATTTACTTTTCTTATAAACTTTATATTTTTATATGTTTTTGTGTTACTCTGGCATCCTGTCACTTCACCTTAAAGGACTCTGTTTAAAGTTTTTTGTTACACAAGTTTAGTGGTGACAAACTCTCTCAGAGCTTATTTATCTGAGAAAGTCTTTTTTTATCTTTCATTTCTGAAAGGCAGTTTTGTCAGATACAGTATTCTTCGTATCCAGGATTTTCTTTTTCCAGCACTTCAAATATAGATTCACACTTTTTTTTTCTTTTATAATCACATTTCTTTCTAGAATGCAAGGATTCTGCTGAGAAATCTGCTGAAAGTCTTATTGGGCTGCCTATACATTATGAGTTTCCTTTCTCTTGCTGCTTTCAAAATGTTCTTTGTCTTCGACTTTTGACAATATAGTTACATTCTTTCTCAGTGTTAACTTATTTCAATTTATTCCAGTTGTAGTTCTTGTTGTAGTCTGTGTGCTTCCTAAGTATGGGTGTTCTCTACCTTCTTTAGACTTGGAAAATTTCATAAATTATTTTTTCAAATAAGGTTTCTGTCACATTCATTCTCTTTTCTCATTCTAGGTCTTCTGTAATGAGTACATTGGTCTGCTTTATGATATTTTTAATACTTTATAAGTATTTTATGACTTTATAAGTCTCATATGCTTCTCTATTCTTTTTTATTTTATTTTTTTGTTACTCTCCCTGGATAATTCCAAATGACATTTCTTCAGGTTCAGTGGTTATTTCTTCTGCTTAATTAAATATGCAGATGAACCCCTTTAGTGAGTTTTTCAATTCAGTTATTGTATTCTTTAGCTCCAAAATTCTTATTTTTTTATATTTTATATGTTTTTGTTGATACTCTCATTTTGTTCATGCTTAGCCTTCATAGTTTACTGAGCTCTTTATTTTAGTTACATGGAATTCTTTGTCAGGTTATGCAAATACCTCTTTTTCTTTATGATTGATATCTGGAGATTTTTTTCCTTGATTGGATCATATTTCCTTGTTTCTTTGTTTCTTTCTGAGACTTTTTACTTTGTATTGGAATCTACACATTTAAAAAACAGCCTCCTCTTTTTTTCTTTATGAACTGACTTCATAAATAGAAAGATCAGCCATCAATCCAGCTAGAGATTCTCTGTGCCTTTTGTACCAATATTGTTTGGCTCTGTGTCCCGACCCAAATTTCATCTTGAAATGTGAATTAAAATCCCCATGTGTTGAGGGAGGGACCTCGGGGAGGTGATTAGATCATAGGGGTACTCCTTGTCCTGTTCTTGTGATAGTGAGTTCTCACAAGATCTGATGGTTTTATAATGGGCTTTTCCTCCAATTGCTCTGCACTTCTCTCTTCTACTGCCTTGTGGAGAAGAACATGTTTGCTCTCCCTTTCACCACAATTGTAAAGTTGCTGGCAGCATCTGCAGCCATGTGGAAATGTGCATCAATTAAACCTCTTTTCTTTGTAAATTACCCAGTCTCAGGCAGTTCTTTATAGCAGTCTATTAACGATTAATACAATAAATTGGTACTGCAGAGAGTGGGGTGCTTTTATAAGGACACCTGAGAATGTGGAAGTGACTTTGGAACTAGATAACAGGCAGAGATTGGAACAGTTTGGAGGGCTCAGAAGAAAATAGGAAAATATGGGAAAGTTTGGCACTTCCTAGAGACTTGTTGAATGCCTTTGACCAAAACGCTGACACTGATATGGACAATGAAGTCTAGGCTGGGGTGGTCTCAGATGGAGATAAGAAACTTCTTGGGAACTGGAATAAAGGTGATTCTTGTTAAGCTTTAGCAAAGACACTGGTGGCATTTTACCCTACCCTAGAGATCTGAACTTGAGAGAGATGATTTAGGGTATCTGGCAGAAGACATTTTTAAATGGCAAAGCATTCAAGAGGAAGCAGAACATAAAAGTTTGGAAAACTTGCAGCCTGATGATATAATAGAGAAGAAAAATCAATTTTCTAGGAGAAATTCAAGCCCATGGCAGAAATTTGCATAAGTAACAAGGAGCCTAATGTTAATCACCAAGAAAAGGGGAAAACATCTCCAGGACACATCAGAGACCTTCATGGCAGCCCCTCTTATTACTGGCCAGGAGGCTTAGATGGAAAAAATGGTTTTATAGGCCAGGCCTAGGGTCTCCCTGCTGTTTGCAGCCTAGGGACTTAGTTTCCTGTGTTCCAGTCAGGATAACGGGCCCTGTGTTCCTGTGGCTAAAAGGAGTCAAGGTATAGCTTGGGCCATGGCTTCAAAGGATGAAAGCCTCAAGCCTTGGCAGCTTCTATCTGTCATTGAGCCTGCAGGTGCACAGAAGCAAGAATTGAGGTTTGGAAACCTCCACCTAGATTTCAGAGGATGTGTGGAAACTCCTGGATGTCCAGGAATAAGTTTGCTAGAGGGGTGGGGCCCTCAGGAAGAACCTCTGCTAGGGCAATGCAGAAGGGTTGAAGCCTCCATACAGTGTCCCCACTTGTACACTGCCTAGTGGAACTGTGAAAAGAGGGCCATCATCCTCCAGAACTAAGAATGGTAAATCCACCAATAGCTTACACTTCACATCTGGAAAAGTAGCAGATACTCAACTCGAGTTCATGAAAGTAGCCAGGAGGGGGGCTATACCCTGCAAATCCAAAGGGGCAGAGCTGCTTGAGATGATAGGAGCCCATATCTTGCATCAGTGTGACCTGGATGTGAGACATTGAGTCAAAGGAGATTATTTTGAAGCTTTAAGATTTAATTACTGCCTCATTGGTCATCAGAATTGCATGGGGCCAGATCCTCTTTGTTTTGACCAATTTCTCCCATTTGGAACATGTGTATTTACCCAATGCCTGTATCTCCACTGTACTGAGAAAGTAAATAACTTACTTTTGACTTTACAGGCTCCTAGGCAGAAGGGACTTGCCTTGTCTCAGATGAGGCTATGGACTTGGCTTTTGGGTTAATGCTGAAATGAGTTAAGATGTTGAGGAACTGTTGGGAAAGCATGATTTTATTTAGAACTGTGAGAAAGACAAGACTTGGGAGGGGGCAAGGGTGAGATGTTATGGTCTGGCTCTGTGCCCCCACCCAAATCTCATCATGAATTGTATTCTGAATTGTAATCCCCACGGGTTGGGGGAGGGACCTCATGGGTGGGGACTAAATCATAGGAGTGGTCCCCCCATTGCTGTTTTTGTGATAGTGAGTGCTCATGAGAGCTGATGGTTTTATAAATGGCTATTCCTCACTTTGCTCTCTACTTCTCTCTCCTGCCACTTATGAAGAAGGATGTGTGTGCTTCCCCTTCTGCCATAATTGTAAATTTCTTCAGACCTCCCCAGCCATGTGAAACTGAATCAATTAAACCTCTTTTCTTTATAAATTACCCAGTCTCATGCAGTTCCTTTTTTTATTTTATTTATTATTTATTTATTTTTATTTTTATTTTTTTGAGACAGAGTCTCACTCTGTCACCAGGTGCCAGGATGGCATGCAGTGGTGCGATTTTTGCTCACTGCAACCTCCGCCTCCTGGGTTCAAGCAGTTCTCCTGCTTCAGCCTCCCAAGTAGCTGGAACTACAGGTGCACATCACCATGCTCAGCTAATTTTTTTTTTTTTTTTTTTTTTTTTTAGTAGAGATGGAGTTTCACCATGTTGGCCTGGATGGTCTCTATCTCTTGACCTTGTGATCCACCAACCTTGGCTTCCCGAAGTGCTGGGATTATAGGTATCTGCCACCGCATCTGGCACCTTTTTTAATTTTAATTTAATTTTATTTTATTTCATTTGGCTTTAAGTTTTGGGATATATGTGCAGATATTGCAAAATTGTTACACAGGTATACACATGCCATGGTGGTTTGCTGCATCCGTCCCCCCTTCACCTACATTAGGTATTCCTCCTTATGTTAAACCTCCCCAATCTCCCCACGCCCTGCTATTCCTCCCCAATTCCCTACCCCCAACAGATCCCAATGTGTGATGTTCCCCTCCCTGTGTACATGTGTTCTCATTGTTCAACACTCACTTAATAGTGAGAACATGTGGTGTTTGGTTATCTGTTCTTGTGTCAGTTAGCTGAGAATGATGGTTTCTAGCTTCATCCATGTCCCTGCAAAGGACGTGAACTAATCTTCTTTTATGGCTGCATAGTATTCCATGGTGTATATATGCCATATTTTCTTTATCCAGTCTTTCTTTGATGTGCATTTTGGTTGGTTGCAAGTCTTTGCTGTTGTAAACACTGTTGCAATGAACATATGTGTGCATATGTCTTTATAATAGATCGATTTATAGTCCTTTGGGTATATACCCAGTAATGGAATTGCTGGGTCAAGTGGTATTTCTATTTCAAGATCCTTGAGGAATCACAACACTGTCTTCCACAATGGTTGAACTAATTTATATTCCAACCAACAGTGTAAAAGCATTTCTGTTTCTACACATCCTCTCCAGCATCTGTTGTCTCCAGATTTTTTTTAATGATCACCATTCTAACTGGTGTGAGATGGTATCTCAATGTGGTTTTGATTTGTATTTCTCTAATGACCAGTAATGATGAGCATTTTTTCATGTTTCTTGGCCACATAAATGTCTTATTTTGAAAACTGTTCATATCTTTCCCCCACTTTTTGATGTGGTTGTTTTTTCTTGTATATTTGTTTTAGTTATTTTTAGATTCTGGATATTAGCCCTTTGTCAGATGGGTAGCTTGCAAAATTTTTCCCCATTCTGTTGGTTGCCAGTTCACTCTAATGCTTGTTTCTTTTGCTGTGCAGAAGCTCTGGAGTTTAATTAGGTCCCATGTCTATTTTACCTTTTGTTGCCATTGCTTTTGGTGTTTTAGTCATGAAGTCCTTGCCTATGCCTATGTCCTGAATGGCATTGTCTGTGTTTTCTTCTAGGGTTTTCATGGTGTTAGGTCTTATGTTTAAATCTGTAATCCATCTGGAGTTAATTTTTGTATAAGGTGTAAAGAAGTGGTCCAGTTTCAGCTTTCTGCACATGGCTAGCCAGTTTTCCCAACACACTTTATTAAACAGGGAATCCTTTCCTCATTGCTTGTTTTTGTCAGGTTTGTCAAAGATCAGATGGTTGTAGATGTGTGGCATTACTTCAGAGTCCTCTGTTCTATTCCATTGGTCTATATCTCTGTTTTGGTACCAGTACTATGCTGTTTTGATTACTGTAGCCTTGTAGTGTAGTTTGCAGTCAGGTAGCATGATGCCTCCATCTTTGTTCTTTTTGCTTAGGATTGTTTTAGCTATGTGGGCTCTTTTTTTGGTTCCATATGAAGTTTAAGGTGTTTTTTTCCAGTTCTGTGAAGAAGGTCAATGGTAGTTTGTTGGGGATAGCATTGACTCTGTAAATTACTTTGGGGAGTATGGCTTTTTTCACAATATTGATTCTTCCTAACCATGAGCTTGGAGTGTTCTTCCATCTGTTTGTGTCCTCTCTTATTTCCTTGGGCAGTGGCTTGTAGTTCTCCTTGAAGAGGTTCTTCATGTCCTTTGTTAGTTGTATTCCTAGGTATTTCATTCTGTTTGTAGCAATTGTGAATGGGAGTTCACTCATTATTTGGCTTTCTGTCTGTTATTGATGTATAGGAATGCTCGTGATTTTTGCACATTGATTTTGTATCCTGACACTTTGCTGAAGTTGCATATCATCTTAAGGAGATTTGGGGCTGAGATGATGGGTTCTTCTAAATATACAATCATATCGTCTGTAAGTAAGACAATTTGACTTCCTCCTTTCCTAATTGAATACCCTTTATTTCTTTTTCTTGCCTGATTGCTCTGGCTAGAACTTCCAATACTATGTTGAGTAGAAATGGTGAGAAAGGGCACCCTTGTCTAGGGCCAGTTTTTAAAGGAAATGCTTCCAGTTTTTGTCCATTTAGTATGATATTGGCTGTGGGTTTGTCATAAATAGCTTTTATTAATTTGAGATATGTTCCATTGATACCTAGTTTATTAAGAGTTTTTAGCATAAAGCATTGTTGAATTTTATCAAAGGCCTTCTCTGCATCTGTTGGGAAAATCATATGGTTTTTGTGTTTGGTTCTGTTTATGTGATGGATTACATTTATAGATTTACATAACCAGCCTTGCATTCCCGGGATGAAGCCTACTTGACTGTGATGGCTAAACTTTTTGATGGACTATTGCATTTGGTTTGCCAGTATTTTATTAGAGATTTTTGCATGATGTTGATCATGGATATCAGTTTGAAATTTTCTTTTTTACTTGTATCTTTGCCAGGTTTTTGTATCAGGGTGATGTTGGTCTCATAAAATGAGTTAGAGAGGATTCCTTCCTTTTCTGTTGTTTGGAATAATTTCAGAAGGAATGGTACCAGTTCCTTTTTGTACATCTGGTAGAATTCAGCTGTTAACTTGTCTGGACCTGGACTTTTTTGGTTGGTAGGCTATTAACTGCTGCCTCAACCTCAGATCTTGTTATATTGTTCTGTTCAGGGATTCAACTTCTTCCTGGTTTAGTCTTGGGAGGGTGGAAGTGTCTAGGAATTTATCCATTTCTTCTAGATTTACTGGTTTATGTGCATAGAGTTGTTTGTAGTAATCTCTGATAGTAGTTTGTATTTCTGTGGAATCAGAGTTGATATCCCCTTTATCATTTTTTATTGCATCTATTAGATTCTTCTCTCTTTTTTATTAATTTGTCTAGTTGATTATCAAAAAATGTTTTTTTTGTTGATCTTTTCAAAAAACCAGCTACTGGATGTATTGACTTTTTTGAAGGTTTTTTTGTGTTTCTATCTCCTTCACTTCTGCTCTGATGTTAGTTATTTCTTGTCTTCTGCTAGCTTTGAATTCATTTGCTCTTGCTCCTCTAGTTCTTTTAATTGCAATGATAGGGTGTCGATTTTAGATCTTTCCTTGCTCCTCATATGGGCATTTAGTGCTATACATTTTCCTCTAGACACTGCTTTAAATGTGTCCCAGAAATTCTGGTACACTGTATCTTCATTCTCATTGGTTTTGAAGTACATTCTTATTTCTGCCTTCATTTCATTATTTATCCAGTAGTCATTCAGGAGCAGGTTGTTCAGTTTCCGTGTAGTTGTGTGGTTTTGAGTGAGTTTCTTAATCCTGAGTTCTAATTTGATTGCACTGTGGTCTGAGAGACTGATTGTTATGATTTCTGTTCTTTTGCATTTGCCAATGAGTGATTTACTTCCAATTATGTGATCACTTTTAAATTAAGTGCAACGTGGTACTGAGAAGCATGTATATTCTGTGGATTTGGGGTGGGGAGTTCTATAGATGTCTATTAGGTCTGCTTGTTCCAGATCTGAGTTCAAGTCCTGGATATCCTTGTTAATTTTCTGTCTCATTGATCTGTCTAATATTGATGGTGGAGTGTTAAAGTCTCCCACTATTATTGTGTAGGAGTCTAAGTCTCTTTGTAGGTTGTTAAGAACTTACTTTATGTATCTGGGTGCTCCTGTATTGGGTGCATATATATTTAGGATAGTTAGCTCTTCTTGTTGCATTGATCCCTTTACCATTATGTAATGCTCTTCTTTGTCTCTTTTGATCTTTGTTGGTTTAAAGTCCATTTTATCAGAGACTAGGATTGCAATCCCTGCTTTTTTTTGCTCTCCATATTCTTGATAAGTCTTCCTCTCTCCCTTTATTTTGAGTCTGTATGTATCTTTGCACCTGAGATGGGTCTCTTGAATACAGCACACCAATGGGTCTTGACTTGCCACTTGTGTCTTTTGATTGGAGCATTTAGCCCATTTACATTTAAGGTTAATATTGTTCTTTTCAAATAATCCTGTATTTTTTGGAGGCTTTGTTCATTTCTTTCACTCTTTTTTCTCTAATCTTGCCTTCTTGTTTTACTTCTTTGAGTTGGTCTTTAATCTCTTATATTCTTTCTTCTGCTTGATCGATTCAGCTACTGAAACTTGTATAAGCTTTGTGAAGTTCTTGTGCTGTGTTTTTCAGCTCCATTGGGTCATTTATATTCTTCTCTAAGTTGGTTATTCTAGTTAGTATTTCGTCTAACCTGTTTTCAAGGTTCTTAGTTTCTTTGCATTGTGTTAGGACATGTTCCTTTAGCTCAGAGAAGTTGTTATTACCCACCTTCTGAAGCCTGCTTCTGTCAATTCGTCAAAGTCATTCTCCATCCAGTTTTGTTTTCTTGCTGATGAGGAGTTGTGATCCATCAGAGGAGAGGAGGCTTTGTGGTTTTTGGTGATTTCATTCTTTTCGTGCTAGTTTCTTCCCATCTTCATGGATTTGTCTACCTTTGGTCTTTGAAGTTGGTCACCTTCAGTTGGGGTCTCTGAGTGGACATCCTTTCTGTTGATGCTGTTGATGTTGAAGCTATTTCTTTCTGTTTTTTAGTTTTCCTTCTAACAGTCAGGCCTCTCTGCTGCAGGACTGCTGGAGGCCCACTCCAGACCTTGCTCTCCTGGGAATCACCAGTGGCAGCTGCAGAACAGTAAGGGTTGCTGCCTGTTCCTTCTTCTGGTATCTTCATCCCAGAAGGGTACCCCCAGATGTCTGTCAGAGCTCAGAGAAGTTGTTATTACCCACCTTCTGAAGCCTGCTTCTGTCAATTCATCAAACTCATTCTCCATCCAGTTTTGTTCCCTTACTGATGAGGAGCTGTGATCTCTTGGGGGAGGAGAAGTGTTCTGGTTTTTGGTGATTTCATCCTTTCTTCACTGGTTTCTGCCTGCAGAGGCATTGCTGAGCTGCCACGGGCTCTGTCTAGCTGCTGTGTAAACCTCCTTGCAATTTTGTTTACACAGGTAAGGTCAAAACTGCCTCGGTATGGCAGACTGCCTCAGTAATCGCGGACTGCCTCGATAATGATGGATTGCCTCAGTAATGGTGGACAGCCTCAGTAATGGTGGACTCTGTTCACCCCATGGAGCTCGACCATTTCACTTCAAGCTCAAACTGCTGTGCTGGCTGTGAAACTCTCAAGCCAGTGCATTTCAGATTGCTGGTCTTTGTGTGGGTGGGACCCGCCAAGCCAGATCATCTGGCTCCCTGACTTCAGCCCCCTCTTTTTCAGGGGAATGTGTTGCTCTGTCTTGCAGGTGTTCCAGGCATCAATTAAAACAGCTGCCCACAGTGCTTGTTGGCTGGTGGGAATCTCCTAGTCTGTGGGCTGTAAAGACTGCGGGGGAAGTGCAGTATCTGAACCAGAGTGCCGGAATGGCTGGAAAAGCCCCTGATAGCCTCTGTTTGGTAGGAGGCAGGGTCCTCCAGTCTGCTGCACTTCCCAGGTGAGGCCACCCTCCATCTTGCCTCAGCTCTCCCTTGTTGGGCCACACCCACTGTCCAAGCAGTCCCATTGAGATGCACCTGGTACCTCAGTTAGAAATGCAGCAATCACTTACCCTCTGCATCGCTCTCGCTGGAAACTGTGCTCTGGAGCTTTTCCTGTTTGGCCATCTTGATGGAGCTCCTCATGCAGCTCTTTATAGCGGCATGAGAACAGACTAATACAGTACCTTTTCTGTAGATATATTTTCTCTGGACTTGTGTGTTTAAATTCCTAATTACAGGAATTTACTGGTTTCTTTATTTAGCAGCTTATAATATTTTGCATTCTCTGGTGTCTATAGTATTGCAGACTCTCTTTAGTTGCTTCAAGCCTCCTAGCTCACTTTTGTGCTGGATGGTTCTTGGCTTTTAGAGTATGCTGGGTTCTATCAATACTCTGAGTGGGAAAAGACAGAAATCTGTTTCTTAGGCAATTCCTCCAAAAGGCAGAATGTTGGATGCCCATTCTACTCTTTTCTTTTCCAGCTGGGAGACAGGCTACCAAACAGCATTAGCCTCTGTTTGCAATACTGTGGGTCTTCCAGAGCAACAGCAAACTAGCCATATCTCTTTTGTTTTTAGTAGTATCTAGGCATCTAGAATATGCTGGTTTCCATTAATTCCTTGAAATAGGTGAGACAGAAACTAATTTGTTGGGCAGTCCCTAAAAAAGCTCAAACATTGAACATGTTCTCCCATTTTTGTTTTCCGAAGTTAATGATAGAAGTTGAGCATTTTTTCTCTCTCATTCTGTGTTGAGGCAGGAGAAGGGAATATGGTGAGTGAGTGTGTGTGTGTTAGTTTTAACTCTTGCCTTTGTTTTCAGTGGGATTCTACCTGGCACCCTTTCCTGTCAGTGCTTAGATTCTGGCAAGACTAGCTAGTCTGTCAACCAGTAATCCCCCCAACCTCACACAAAGTCAAAATGTTGGACCTATAGTTCAGTCTTCTCTATCTCTTCCCAGCAATAAAACCAGGAGCTGGGAGTTTTCTGATTGCCTCATGCTGTCAAAGAGTTGTACTGTGGTAAGTGCTATTAATTTTCCTACTGGCTCATGTTTGCCTGGAGTACAGGAGCCTCTGAACTGGTTTTTGATTTCTCACAAATAGAATTGATCTATATATTGTTGAATCCATGTCTTCATGATAAGAAGAGGGTCTGGGGATTCCTGTTTTACCATTTTGCTCCCATTGTCCCCTGAGGAAACCCATCTTATCACAACACTCTACTCAAAACTATTTACATCCCTAGAACCCTGGGAGTATTTTCATCAAAAACTTAACAGATGGTGGTGCTTACTCAAACATCTTCATCAAATGTGCCCATTTTATTCTGTGCAGAAAACAAATGGATCTTAAAGAATGACAATAGCATATCATAAACTTTATTTAAAAAGTACCTCTGATTAAGCTGTTCTTTTTATTTTTCAATGTATTTTTTCTCTATACCAATTAGAAAAATACTTACCTAAATTAATTTGCCTTTAACTGACAGAAACATCTATTTACCTTTATTGTTTTATCTCAGAGCAATATTAACTCTCCCACTCCATTGGGCAATCAATTTAAAATGTATCTGCATCCGGACACACATTATGTTTATTCAGTACATTGATAATATCATAGTGATTGGCTAAGGTGAGAAACAAGTAACAAATACTTTAGATGCCTTTATAACACACGTATATAATATTAAATGCCATATGCAAGCCATGAAAACTCAGGGATCTGATTTAATAATGCTTTTATATGGTCTAGGGTAGCATTCAGCAAATATTTTCTTTATAGACTATGATATGGTTTAGCTCTGTGTCCTCACCCAAATCTCATCTTGAATTGTACTCCCCATAATTCCCACGTGTTGTGGGAGGAACCGGTAGGAGATAATTTGAATCATGTGGGCGGTTTCCCCCATACTGTTCTTGTGGTAGTGAATAAGTCTCACAAAATGTGATGGTTTTATTAAAAGTTTCCACTTTTGCATCTTCCTTATTTTCTTTTGCTGCCACCATGTAAGAAGTGCCTTTTGCCTCCTGCCATAATTCTAAGGCTTCCCCAGCCATGTGGAACTGTAAGTCCAATTAAACCTCTTTTTCTTCCCAGTCTCATGTATGTCTTTATCAGCAACATGAAAAGGAACTAATACAGACTAGATAGTAAATATGTAGCCTTGTAATTCATATGGTCTGTGAATTCATATCTGGCTTTGTAATTCATATGGTCTGTGCCACAGCTGCTCAACTCTACACATGATAGTACATAGTCATAGACATTCAATAGATAAGTGAACAGGTGATGCTGTGTTCTAGTAAAACTTTACGTACAAAAACAGGTGGGATGATGGATTTAGACGAAAGCTGCTGACTTCTAGTCTAGGACATCTCAAAAATAACTCAGCAAAGTAAAAGACCTCATGTTATACCTTCCATTAATCTTTTTCTTTTTGTATGTTTGATGTAATTGATATCTCAAAGACTAAGTGGAGTGTGTTTGTATTCCACAGATGCATTTCTAAAGAGTTTTTTCCCTATTTCCTTAGATATTTACTAAATTTTTCTTTCTTTCTTTAATTTACTCTGATAAAGATATTTCCTCTTAATATAGCCAATATAGAGTTTTAATTCTTTCTGCTTTTGGTTTTCCTGCATTATTATTATTTCCTGCATATATTATCTCTTACAACTCTGTTTTAATCTGAGTCTTGTGCCTTATTTTAGGCTGTATTATTTTCTATATTGTGTTGCTAGCACAAAGCATATACAATCTAAAAGTTTCTTTTATTTATAGTAGAAACTTTTCTATCGCATGCTTATCCTATACAACTTTCCTTGTTTTTTAATTATAAAATCTTTCACATGCTCCATGTTGTTGCATGTTTTCCTCTTGACTCTTTATCAAAGAATAAAATATCTATTTATGTATGCCAGTTCTATTTGAAACTTCGGGGTGAATGTATTATCTTTGATCCTTAAAACTAGTCACTTGAGTGCATCAAATAACCTTGTTTTTAGATCTTACTTGAGGATAAGTTGATGTACACAGGCTCTCATTAAACTTCCATTGTCTGGAAAGCATTTACCTAGTGTGACTTTGCTGCAATGTCATGAGATGATGATGTGTTCACCTGTTCACATTTCTTGTTTCTCAAAATATAGTGAGGAAAATTTATTCCTGCATAGTTTGAAATGCTTTGAAATTCTTAATTTTAAAAAGAGGCTTCTAAACACTGTAAGTTTTCCAATATGGTGCTTCACATACTTTTTATGAATAAACCAGAAAATCTTAGGAATTAACAGTCATATTGCCACCTCTATGAGACAATGTCCTCAGAATGAATGTAAAGTGAGATACTGAGAGAGAGGGGGTGTCTGGTGGGCAAGCTCTGGCTGCCTCAGAAGGCAGTTTGTGTGCAGTATTAAATTATGACTATATTTTCTTTTCATCTTGCATAGGCTCCAAAGCTCTGATGTAGTAATTTACCATGTTTGTGTGTAGAAATTTTCTATGTTTCTTTAGTCTGGTAGAGCCTCTATTTCATAAGTGTAAGTTATTCTGTGGGTCCATTTTCAATTTGGTTTATCTGTAATGTAGTAGGCAGTCATTTCTATATGAAAAATGCTGTAAATATAGCAGATCCTAAAGAAGTGTTACCTGGTTGTTATTGGCATATAACTAATCAGATCTTTATTTATCACACTATTTGAATTTTTCAATTACTTTCTGTGTTTATTTTTCCATGGGACATCTCCCAACTTAAATAAGTAATTCTTAAACTTAAACGTATGAAGAAAATAAATGTCAGTTTCCTAGTCTCTACCTTTAGAATACCTGATTTAGTAGAAATGAGATGGGACCTAGAAATCAGTATTTTTAGTGAGTCCTCCAAATGATTCTGAGATGGGAAGTCAAGGGTTCACACTTAGAAAAACTGTCTTAATTTGAAGACCTTTTGAAATTTCTGAATATTTTATATCACAATGAAAAATACCTGGGTTATTGAATATATTTTCCAGATTACTGCAAGATCTTGGGTTGTCTTGTAGCATAGCCTGGGTGCAGACAGGTATAAGAACCTCCTACCTTGCAGTTAGCAAATGAGTACTCCCAGTCATTTTTGTCACATGCAAGGCTGTCAAGAGATTAGAAATGGTAATTATTATTCCTTTGATCTGAAATGGTCTTTTCTTGCAGCTAAGTAGCTCTTAGGAAGAGGTAGAATTATCACCATTCTTTGAAAATAACAAAAAACAGATGTTCTCTGTTTAATTTTTAGTGCCAAACTTATGTGGAAACTTAGAATGAAAGGGCTGTTTTACTGGTTTAAGATACACCAAAATAGGAGATAATGATAAGCAATGATTCTTGAACTAAATCTCACTCTACTGCCATGTGTCTAAGTATGTTGTTCTAGTAAATTGGATTAAGTTCCTTTAAATATTCTCCATTAATATCCAGTCTTAAGTTACTAAATTTCACATATTTGCTACTTCCAGTGTTAAATGGTATTTTCTTTATATTTTTTTCCGATAAACTACTTGTATATGGGACAAAGTTAATACGCTGGAAATTAGAGTAATGCTCAGACTAAGTAATATTTAATAAATTTTGTTTGCTAAACAGGGCACTTGTCTACTGTGTTTTGGGTTTCTAGAGCATCAAGATTTTTTAACAGAAATTCTGTTTATTAAAATGGACCTTAAAAGATAAATTCATCTCTGATAGATGAAAGTAAGCCTCGTATTTTGTCTGTATGATAAAAATAAACCTCATATTTTGTCTGTATTTTATCACAGAAGCTTGGCATTGATTTCAAAAAGGTTGCTCAACTAATAATGATTATCTCATATCTAAATATACTACTTCTAATAATCTCTGCAATTTGACTGTATTTTCTTCATTTAGTGCAATATTGTACCCCTTATCACATATGTTTTATCATATCTTATATCATAGTTATTGATCTCTCCAACATTCTCTTCTCTACTAATTGTTGAGGGTATATATTCTGATAGTCCTATATTTTGCCTATGGTAGATGCTTAAGCTGTGTTAAATAATTTGATTGCTGTTTTAAAGATTTTTATAGAAACTTCCTTTATCATGATTACAAATTCCCTCTAAAAGGAAGATTAACTAATATTTTGATTAACCGGAATACCTTCAATAAGTGGGAGCTAAGATTACGATATGTAGTTACAAATGTCCAAAGAACTAGGTAACTATAAATAGATTTTCAATTAAAGCTGAACTATGCCTGAGATATATGAGAATTAGCTATCAGAAGAGATGAGGTCAAGTTACTTCATTTTATTGGCAAATAAAATTTTATTTGATGAAAGAATCAATAATAGAAGTTAATAAATTGTTTTTCATCTATTTTATATTTTGAATCTCATATTGCCTATCTATTCAGTATGTCACTGTTTATTTGAAAGTAACACTGTAGATAAAGTTTATTACCCATTTATATGATCAGTTAGAAAAAAGATCAATAAACTGTCATCCTTAAACATTTATTAAGCAGCTTGATACAAGCACAACAGTGCATATGGTGTAAAAAGATGCCTGTCCTCCAGATTTTTAGAATAATAGTATCTTCAAACACTATCAAAATGTGCCTGATGATCTGATCTTCTCCATGTCCAAACTATTTTTCAAATGGTATCTTGCACAGGGAAATGGCATGTATTCCAGCTTACTCTTTCAAAGGTTTAACAAATGATATTCCCTGAAAAAGATTATAGCAAATTTGGCTGAAAACAAAAAAAAAACAACAGTACATGAAAATGTAAGCTACAGTCCCTTAAAACTGATCAGGATATGAATGATCTAAAAATATATGCATGGCAAGACTGACTTTGCTCAGCCTGACAGATCTCATTTTGAGATTTGGACTTTGGTGCCTTTCCGATTCTCCTTCGGTGAGTCAGCTTTCTACCATTGCTTTTTTGTGTGCATAGAGTTCTGCCCTGTTTGTAATTGTACACTTAATAAAACATCCCTCCTGCTGCCTTTGAGCCTATCAGCCTGCAGTTGTTTAGGTATTCTGTAATCATCCATCTCCCAGTTTATCCTACCCAGAAGAGTTATACTGCAATATGTGTTGCTTCAAAGTGAGTACATTGGCTGCCCTCCAGGATCTCATTGTCAGTGATGCCACCATACCACTTAATTAAATAAGACTTTCAAAAGAAGTTTCTTTGGAAATCATTTATAAAATCCTGAGCCACAAGAGCTCTCACCACTCTCTATACAATGACAGATCTATCAACTTCTAGTTTCATTCACTGTTTCAGGCAAATTGAGCTAGGCTTCTCCCTCCCACCTTATTAAAAGACACCATGATACATCTGACTCCTTTGCCTGAACAATTCCTATACATTCACTAAACACCAGTAAGTGTGTTTTCAGTTTGTATCAGACATATGCTATATGTTTGAGATACACATTAAAATATAATTAAAGTTTGTGCCTCAATGACCACATCATCTTATAATTAGGGTAAATGTAATATATGCTGTAATAGAGGTTTCATAGTATATTTTGGAATTAAAGAGGAAAAAGGAGTTACAGCTAACACATAGAACAAGGAGAAAAGTGAAGCAAAGATGAAACAGTACCTAGGGGATGCGCAATGTGAAGGGGATTGGCAAAAGGGTCCATTTCCATCAAGAGTAACTTTAAGAAAGGATATGTGTACTTGGTGAAAGTTTAGGATATACTTTAGGAAAGTTTAGGAATTAAAAGCATGGCTTAGTTCTTCCAGACCTTCGTTTATCTCAATCCATTTATTTTCAATATCTCAATTCCATAAATATATACATGAACAAAAATGTCATAAGAAAGTAAATGATTGCCCTAGTGCACACAACTAGTTAGTTACATCTTTAGGTCTGCAGTGCAGATTTCCTAACTCCATGTCCAACTGAAGTGGGGTTATTTAAAAAGTGGGAAGGGAGGAAATCCTAGTGTTAGAAAGTTTCGAACAATGTAAGGCCTCTCCTCAGCAACTCCAGAGACCTTTTTAATACATAATACATAGAAACCAGGAATTGGGATTATCATGTGATTTCTCACATACTGACACTGGAATACTAAGCCTTTGTGATGACAGCATCTTCCAGATTATGGTGAGTTGAGAAAAGTAAGAAAACCAATTTCCTCTTTTGTCATAAAAACCATTTATACATACCAAATTAAAGCCAATCTCAACATTTGAGTAAGACACATATAAGAATTTTATATAAACTAAGCAAATGGTTAAAAATACAATGTCAGCAAGGAATAGTTTTAATCTTCACTTGCTTCATCCCTCTGTGGACTCTGACATTGTTGATTAGACACATCATTCATCTTCAGAGTTGCTCTTCTATTTATCTTTCTGATAATGTTCTGTTACGCTCTCCTGGTCTGCTCTTATCTTCTGTTCGTGCCTTCTCGTTTATCAGTTTGGGTTCCTCTTTCACTTCTCTTTGTTTAAATGTTGATGTTCATTGAGATTCCATTTTTAGGTATTTCTTTCTTTTCACTTTGGGTGATACTACCCAAATGCATGCAATCTCAATGAGTTATTTTTAATTGTACCACTTGGCCAATGCTAGAAACTATCCAAATACATTTTCTGTTTGAATGCCAATAGGGGCTTGACCCAAACAAGTTTAAAACATAACTCACTTTCTCAAACTTGTTCCTCTTCCTGTATCCCCTGTCTTTTGAAATAGCACCAACTGTCCAAGTCAGAAACCTAGGATTTTCTTAGATACCTCCTATGGACTCAACCCCTAGTCACCAAGTGCTCCATATGTTACCTTTGCTTGGTTCCTTTACTTTCTATACCGTTATCATTCTTTTATTTGCACCCTAATTTCTTCTTGCCTATAAAATTGTAACTGCTTATGTTGTCTTTCCTCTCCACCTTACTTTTTTTCTTTCTCCTCTCAGCATCCTCAGAGACTTTTCTTTCTTTCTTCCTTTTCTTCCTTTCTTTCTTTCTTTCTTTCTTTCTTTCTTTCTTTCTTTCTTTCTTTCTTTCTTTCTTTCTTTCTTTTTTGTATATATAGTCTTTAAGTTCTGGGGTACATGTGCAGAACGTGCAGGTTTGTTACACAGGTATACACGTGCCATGGTGGTTTGCTGCACCCTTCAACCTGTCATCTACATTAGGTATTTATCCTAATGCTATCTCTTACCTAGTCCCCCCATCCCCAACAGGCCCTGGTGTGTAATGTTCCCCTCCCTGTGTCCATATGTTCTCATGGTTCGGCCCCCACTTATGAATGAGAACATGCAGTGTTTGTTTTTCTGTTCCTGTGTCAGTTTGCTGAGAATGATGGTTTCCATCTTCATCCATGTCCCTGCAAAGGACATGAATTCATCCTTTTTTATGGCTACATAGTATTCCATGGTGTATATGTGACACATTTTCTTTATCCAGTCTATCATTGTTGGGCATTTGAGTTTGTTCCAAGTCTTTGCTATTATAAATAGTGCTACAATAAATATACATGTGCATGTGTCTTTATGATAGAATGATTTATAATCCTTTGGGTATATACCCAGTAATGGGATTGCTGGATCAAATGGTATTTCTGGTTCTAGATCCTTGAGGAATTTCCACAGTGTCTTCCACAATGGGTGAACTAATCTACACTCCCACTGACAGTGTGAAAGCATTCCTATTTCTCCGCATCCTCTCCAGCATCTGTTGTTTCCTGACATTAAATGATCGCCATTCTTCCTGACATGAGATGGTATCTCAATGTGGTTTTGATATGCATTTCTTGAATGACCAGTGATGATGAGCTTTTTTTCATATGTTTGTTGGCCACATAAATGTCTTCTTTTATGTGTCTGTTCACATCCTTCACCCAGTCTTTGCTGGGCTTGTTTTTTTCTTGTATATTTGTTTAAGTTCCTTGTAGAATTTGGATATTACCCTTTGTCAGATGGATAGATGGCAAAAATTTTCTCCCATTCTGTAGGTTGCCTGTTCACTCTGGGGATTGTTTCTTTTGAAATGCAGAAGCTCTTTAGTGTAATTAGATCTCATTTGTCTATTTTGGCTTTTGTTACCATTGCTTTTGATATTTTAGTCATGAAATCTTTGTCCATGCCTATGTCCTGAATGGTATTTTGTAGGTTTTCTTCTAGGGTTTTTATGGTTTTAGGTCTTACATTTAAGTCTTTCATCCATCTTGAGTTAATTTTTGTATAAGGTGTAAGGAAGGGAACTAGTTTCTGTTTTCTGCATATGGCTAGCCAGTTTTCCCAACACCATTTATTAAATAGGAAATCCTTTCCCCATTGCTTGTTTATGTCAGGTTTGTCAAAGATCAGATGGTTGTAGATGTGTGTCATTACTTCAGAAGCCTCTGTTCTGTTCCATTGGTCTCTATATCTGTTTTGGTACCAGTACCATGCTGTTTTGGTTACTGTAGCCTTGTAGTATAGTTTGAAGTCAGGTGGCATGATGCCTCCATCTTTGTTCTTTTTGCTTAGGATTGTCTTGGCTATATGGGCTCTTTTTTGATTCCATGTGAAATTTAAAGTAGTTTTTAAAAATTCTGTGAAGAAAGTCAATGGTAGTTTGTTGGGGATAGCATTGAATCTATGAATTACTTTGAGCAGTATGGCCATTTTCACAATATTGATTCTTCCTAACCATGAGCATGGAGTGTGTTTCCATCTGTTTGTGTCCTCTCTTATTTCCTTGAGCAGTGGTTTGTAGTCCTCCTTGAGGATCTCCTTCACATCTCTTGTAAGTTGTATTCCTAGGTATTTTATTCTCTTTGTAGCAATTGTGAATGGGAGGTCACTCATTATTTGCCTCTCTGTCTGTTATTGGTGTATGGGAATGCCTGTGATTTTTGCACATTGATTTTGTATCCTGAGGGTTTGCTGAAATTGCCTATCAGCTTAAGGAGATTTGGGGCTGATACAGTGGGGTTTTCTAAATATACAAGCAGGCCATCTGCAAACAGACAATTTCACTTCCTCTCTTCCTATGTGAATACTCTTTATTTGTTTTTCTTGCCTGAATGTACTGGCCAGAACTTCCATTACTATGTTGAATAGGAGAGGTGAGAAACGGCATCCTTTTCTTGTGCTTGCTATCAAAGGGAATGCTTCCTGCTTTTGCCCATTCAGTATGATATTGCCTGTGGGTTTGTAATAAATAGCTTTTACTATTTTGAGATATGTTCCAACAATAGCTAGTTTATTGAGAGTTTTTAGCATGAAGGGTGTTGAATTTTTTCAAAGGCCCTTTCTGCATCTATTGAGATGATCATGTGTTTTTTTTCACTGGTTCTGTTTATGTGATGGATTGCGTTTGTTGATTTGCATATGTTGAACCAGCCTTGTATCCCAGGGATGAAGATGACTAGATCATGGTGGATAAGCTTTTCGATAATACGGCTGGATTCAGTTTGCCAGTATTTTATTGAAGATTTTCACGTCGATGTTCACCAGGGTTATTGGCCTGAAATTTTCTTTTTTAGTGGAGTCTGCCAGGTTTTGGTATTAGGATGATGCTGGCCTCATAAAATGATTTCGGGAGGAGTCCTGCTTTTTCTGTTGTTTAGAGTAGTTTTAGAAGAAATGGTACAAGCTCCTCTTTCTACTTCTGATAGAATGTGGCTGCAAATAAGTCTGGTCCTGGCCTTTTTTTGGTTGGTAGGTTATTAATTACTACCTCAGTTTGAGAACTTGTTATTAGTCTATTCAGGGATTCGACTTCTTCCTGGTTTAGTCTTGGGAGTGTGTATGTGTGCAGGAATTTATCTGTTTCTTCTAGATTTTCTAGTTTACTGGCATAGAGGTGTTCATGGTATTCTCTGATGGTAGTTTGTATTTCTATAGGATCAGTGATGATATCCCCTTTATCATTTTTTATTGTGTCTATTTGATTCTTCTCTCCTTTCTTCTTTATTATTCTGGCTAGTGTTCTATTTTCTTGATCTCTTCAAAAAACCAGCTCTTGGATTCATTGATATTTTGAAGAGTTTTTTGTGTCTCTATCTCCTTCAGATCTGCTCTGATCTTGGTCATTTCTTGTCTTCTGCTAGCTTTTGAATTTATTTGCTCTTCCTTCTCTAGTTCTTTCAATTGTGATGTTGGTGTTGATTTTAGATCTTTCCTACTTTCTCCTGTGGGTATTTTGTGCTATAAATTACCCTTTAGACACTGATTTAAACATGTCCCAGAGATTCTGATACATTGTGTCTTGGTTCTCATTGGTTTCAAAGAACATCTTTATTTCTGCCTTAATTTTGTTATTTACCCAGTTGTCAATCAGGAGCAGGTTGTTCAGTTTCTATGTAGTTATGTGGTTTTGAGTGAGTTTCTTAATCCTGAGTTCTAATTTGATTGCACTGTGGTCTGAGAGACTGTTTGTTATGATTTCTGTTCTTTTGCATTTGCCGAGAAGTGTTTTACTTCCAATGATGCAGTCAATTTTAGAATAAGTGTGATGTGGTGCTGAGAATATATATTCTGTTGATTTGTGGTGAAGAGTTGTGTAGATGTTTATTAGGTCCTCTTGGTTCAGAGCTGAGTTCAAGTCCTGAATATCCCTGTTAATTTTCTGTCTCATTATTCTGTCTAATATTGACAGTGGTGTGTTAAAGTCTCCCACTGTTATTTTGTGGAAGTCTAAGTTTCTGTTTAGGTCTCTAAGAACTTACTTTTTGTATTTGGGTGCTCCTGTATTGGTGCATATATGTTTAGGATAGTTAGCTCTTCTTGTTGTATTCATTTCTTTACCATTATGTAATGCCCCTCTTTGTCTTTTTTGATCTTGTTGGTTAAAAATCTTTTCTATCAGAGGCTAGGATTACAACCCCGGCTTTTATTCTGCTTTTTATTTACTTGGTAAATACTCCTCCATTCCTTTATTTGGAGCCTATGTGTGTCTTTGCATATGAGATAGATCTCTGGAGTACTGCCCACCAATGGGTCTTGACTCTTTATCTAATTTGCCAATCTGTGTCTTTTAATTGAGTCATTTAACCTATTTACATTTAAGGTTAATATTGGTATGTATGAATGTGATCTGGCTATTCTGATGCTAGCTGGTTGTTTTGCCTGTTAACTGTTGCAGTTTCTTCATAGTGTTGATACTCTTTACAATTTGGCATGTTTTACAGTGGCTGGTGCCAGTTTTTCTTTTCCATATTTAGTGCTTCGTTCAGGAGCTCTTGTAAGGCAGGCCAGGTGGTTACAAAATCTCTCAGCATTTGCTTGTCTGTTAAGGATTTTATTTCTCTTTCACTTATGAAGCTTAGTTTGGCTGGATATGAAATTCTGGGCTGAAAATTCTTTTCGTTAAAAGTATTCAGTATTGGCACCCACTCTCTTCAGGCTTATAGGGTTTCTACAGAGAGATCTGCTGTCAGTCTGATGGGCTTCCCTTTGCGGGTAATCCAACCTTTCTCTCTCGCTGCCCTTAGCATTTTTGTCCTTCATTTCAACCTTGGTGAATCTGATGATTATGTGTCTTGGGGTTGCTATTTTCAAGGAGTATCTTTGCAGTGTTCTCTGTATTTCCTTAATTTCAATGTTGGCCTGCCTTGCTAGGTTGGGGAAGTTCTCCTGGATAATATACTGAAGAGTGTTTTCCAACTTGATTCCATTCTCCCCATCAGTTTCAGGTACACCAATCAAACTTAGGTTTGGTATTTTCACATAGCCCCATATTTCTTGAAGGCTTTGTTCATTCCTTTTTATTCTTTTTTTCTCTAATCTTGTCTTAATGCTTTATTTCATTAAGTTGATCTTCAATCTCTGATATCTTTTCTTCTGCTTGTTTGATTGGGCTATTGATACTTGCATATTGTTCACAAAGTTCTCGTGCTGTGTTTTTCAGCCCATCGGATAATTTATATTCTTCTCTAAACTGGGTATTCTAGTTAGCAATTCCTGTAATCTTTTTTCAAGGTTCTTAGCTTCCTTGCATGAGTTCAGACATGCTGCTTTAGCTCAAAGGAGTTTGTTATTACCCACCTTGTGAAGCCTACTTCTGTCCATTCATCAAACTCATTTTCTGTCCAGTTTTGTTCCCTTGCTGGTGAGAAGTTGTGATCCTTTGGAGGAGAAGCAGCATTCTGGATTTTGGAATTTTCAGCCTTTTGTGCTGATTTTTCCTCATTTTGGTGGATTTATCTACCTTTGGTCTTTGATGTTGGTGACCTTCGGATGGGGTTTTTGTGTGGCTGTCCTTTTTGTTGCTGTTGATGTTATTCCTTTCTGTTTGTTAGTTTTCTTTCTAACAGTCAGGTCCCTCTGTGGCAGGTCTGCTGGGGTTTGCTGGAGGTTCACTCCAGACCCTGTTTGCCTGGGTATCACCAGCCAAGGCTACAGAACAGCAAAGATTGCTACCTTTTCCGTCCTCTGAAAGCTTTGTCCCAGAGGGGCACCTGCCAGATGCCAGCCAGAGCTCTCTTGTACGAGGTGTCTATCAACTCCTGCTGGGAGGTACCTCCCTGTCAGAAGTCACTGGGGTCAGGGACCCACTTGAGCAGGCAGTCTGTCCCTTAGCAGAGCTCAATCCACTGCTCTCTTCAGAGCCAGCAGGCAGAAATTTTTTTTTTTCTTTTTTAGAAAAAGAGAGAAAAGGAGAAAGAAAGAAAGAATCAGCAAAAGAAAGGAAAAAAAGAATGAAAGAGAGAAAGAAAGAGGACGAGAAAGAGAGAGAGAGAGAATGGGATTCTTGTTTTATTGCCCAGGCTAGAATGCAGTCTAAAAATGGGTATTAAAAACCTCTTTTATGCCAATAATTGTGCTTAACAATGGAGACAGGAAGGAATAGGGGATGAAAATAACAAATAAGCAGCCAACCAATATTTTATTTAAACCTGTGAAATGCTATGCAATTGCTGGGGAGTGA